>LDMZ01061979.1:0-12209 GCA_001455285.1 Sphaeromyxa zaharoni
CGTCAGGTTAGGCGCCAGTCATAGCCTCCCAGGGTGTTTGACAGGCAGTGTGGGGATTTCACCAACTAAAACAACTCCCATTACCTACCCTTTTACTAGGCTACGCTACCGGTTTTGGCCTTTGTTCTCTTTAAACATTCACCCTTTGATACTACTTTATTAAATAAACATTTTTTAAACTTTGATCAAATTTTTTCCAATAATGGATATTTTTATCTTATTTTAAATATATTTCAATTTTTAATTATTCTGTCTCTGTGTATAAGCCTAAAGAGTGATTCTAAAATTGAATAGAATACATTTTAAACACCCTTAGTTCTAGGACCTTGTTTATTTTGCTTATTGTCTTCAACAACTAAATATTAATGAATTTTACATATTTAGGATTTATACTATTTCAAAACAAAAATTCCATAGTGAAATGAAATAAATTTTCATTAATGATAACTCAAAGATAATGGATGTCAAATGACCAGAGGCAAACATCAACTTAATATTATTTTTTATTACTTTTAGAATTATTTCAGAATTATTAAACTATTAAATACACTAAATAATATATCACATTTTTTTATTTTATATACAGCAAAAACATAAGTAATCTTAAATTTCCATCAGAATTTATATTGATTTCAAAATATATATCCAATCCCACATGATTTTGCTCTAAACTTTTTAGGTTTAAAAAAATCCACACCCATAAAATAAAACTATTAACCAAAAAATCTATTAAAAAGAGAATTGCCTTTTCTAAAATTTAAAATATAATAAGAGTTTAGAAGAAAAATAGTTACTAATAATCAGAGTGACAAAACTCAATTAGGAGATCGATTTAGGATAGTTTAAGCTTCAAAATAGTAGTAATTTTATTCAACATTGTACAAAATTTCCTTTCAACAAAACAATATAATTACTTTCTATTTGAAAAGAGACTTAGAGATGGTAATCCGTTATCAGCTGTACCTTTAAACTTAAAGATAACTAACCAAAATCACGAAAAACCAATTCATATAAAACCTTAAAATGTAGTTAAATGGAGATTTGATGCTGGAAATCAGCACTAAAGACACGAATAGAATTCATAGTATATATTGCCTCGTTAAATAGGTGGACTGCATTTGCATTCTTGGTGTCATGAGTCCACTCTGTTTCGCAGAGTTTCTTTTCGAGTTATATATCAACGAGTCAGTACACGAGAGGGTCCTGTAGTATAGTTGATATAGTTGACGGAGTGATATCATCTGTGTGAATTAAAAATTGAGTCAAAAATAGTCAGGAATTGTTTCTTATAATAGGCTTAAGATTTTGCTAAATAATCTTCAAATTAATATAGAGTTTTGTTAACAACAGAATAGCGAAGAAGAGACTGAAAGAAATAACTCGAATTTTCGTGAAGCGATATCAGGAAGAAATAATCAAATAATTTAAAAAGTACAAAGGAATATAATTTAGATATAAAATCAGTAAATAATTGCATATGTTATTTTAATTCTTGTGGAGCTTTTTTCTCTCAAAGGCTACAAAAAGAAAAACTGCTCCATTAAATATTACTTATCTTTTCATTCGAGGAACGTATATTTAAAAAATCTTCAAAGTTTTAACAAATTAAACAATTTGAAATTGATCTAATAGTCAATCATACTATTTATGCGTTTCATTATACTTCCTATATAAAATGTTTTGACAAAACTTGTAATAATCACCAGTTTATCAGAAAATAAAAGAAAATTTGTGATATCATCAAAACTTTTTTACTTGTAACCAATCTATTATTTGTTATTTGCTATTAAAAAAAATCAAAAAATGGAAACTAATAGCTTAATTGAGAGTGGAAGCAAACTTTAAGTCCTCGTTTACAGAAGATAAACGAGAGCTTCTTTTTAACACCACATCGGTTTACTTTGGGGTAGTTCTTATATAATTAGTAAGTCTTTTTAAAAATTTTTCAAAAAATATACAATAAAAACTCCAGAGATGTTATGATAATGGCTTTTTGAATAATTTTATCTTAAAAAACCAGGGATGTTTTAAGTCCTATATGTCGTTGGAAGCCTTTGCAGACCGATATAAAGTGAACTCAAGCTAATAATAACAAAACCACATAATATAGCGCATATATTTTTTTATGTAGATTTCATTACGCAGTAAATTTTTATAACTTTCCAGTCTTCGGTTCATATATTAAATCCATATAATTACTTCATGTTTAGATTAGCTTACGACAATGTCAACAAACAATAATTACTGACTTTTCGGTGTACCAAACAAATTAAAACAAATTACATAAAAAAAAATCTGGAGCCGTTTTTTAATTAAATTTATTAAATTTAAAATAATTTTCATGTGAATAATAAGATTTTTATTTTGGAATGTCAATTGACCAGTATGCAAGTTTTAGCATTTTCTTCTATGTGGCTCAAAAAGATCTCCGACTTAAGAATTATGGGAAATGCCTTTTTACCTCATTCGAGGCTAAAGTTTCTTTTATCAATTTTGGACGTGGAATATTTATCATGACTGTATGTTTTTCTCAAAGACAGCGACGATCGCATATATTTCTCTTTGTTCTGTGCGACTAAGTTTTGCGAAAGTTATTCAAACAAAGGTTAGATTAAACAAAATTATGCCTTTAATAATGAATCGTTGGATACCCATCCTTGTTGTTATTATTCTATCATGTCCAATTAGTAATGCATATATTAATTACGACGGTGTCAAAACAGAATGTGATGCTGAGGAGTTAAATGCCTTTCTATTATCTGTGCCATCTTTATCAAACTGTACTGTCAGTATGAATTGTCTTGGTAATTTCTTTTAATTTTTTTTAAACATTTGATAGCCATAGTCTGCATAAATAATATTAACGGTTCTGATGTTCCCGAATATATTTACGGAAAAATTTTTTGCAACAAAGGATATGTAGGTGTTGGAACATCTTTTAACAAATTAAGCTTTGGCCCAATGTTTTACGTACATTCTGAAGAACATGCCATCCTTTATTCATATGAGGCCAAGATATATTTTAGTTATATAACGCATGGAGATTATACAAATATTTATGTACTAATTATTTTAATATGTGTTACTGACCTCATTAAGATCGAAAAGGAAAGGTATGATTGTCAAAACGACACAAACTGTTCGGAGGTAATTTTTAATGGAACTGTTAATACATCAATTGAAAAGCTGTGTACTCATTACAGTAAATCTTATTTTTTTGAATGTGAATTATTATAGGATATCCCATTCATCCAATCCAAGAGAAAATAAAAAGATGTAATTATGTTATTTCACTATCATAAACAACTTAGGGTATCATGGAATCGCTGTAGGCAAATTTTATTCCACTCTCTTGATTTTGGCCTTTGTTCTACCAATCATAGCCCTTACTATTTTGTTTGGGGTGATGATTCGCCGTTTAAAATTAGAAAACGTGGATAATACTCGTCGATGTGGAATACAAAATTCAAATGATGACCACTCCCCGACACTTTATAAGGAAAACTTTGTGCCACCAGGATACTATGATAATTATAGGCTGTTTGATGAAAGACATATATCAATATAAAATTACTGTCACTAGTGTATAATTATAAAATTAATTTTTTTATCATTTTTTGTAAAAATGTTGAATAAACTATAATCAAACCTTTTTATTTAATCTCAGGTGCCAGTTTCATAAAAGTTATTATAAATATTTTTAATAAAAACAAAAGAATTGAATATTATTCTTATTACATATTTTTAAATCCCAATTAATTATTATTGTTATGAAGTGTTCATAAATTGTCCGTTGAAAAAATTTTTGTAAAAAATATTAAGGGGCCAGAAATCAGCACTTCCAGACAATAACCTGCGCACATAGATGGATAGTGGTCGGTGATTACATCGATCGCAGAACACCCAATGCGAGGGTGACTCTAACAAGTCAATATAAGACCTATCAAGAAGTTATCCGAATATAAAAAACTAAATTAAACAACGTTACCGTCGACCGCCAAATTAAAATTTAAACGTGTTATGATATAATCCATTAATATCCGATTGCTGCCGGTTACTTATTCAATATCGGAGCACCCTAAATGCGTCATGATAATATAAGAAATTTACACTTCTAATTTCATTTAATTATCGTTTGATTAATAATCAAGAATTTTTGTTCTATTTTAGAATAAGAGATTTTATACCTAAATTTGTTCCACGATTTAAAAACGATTTTACCAGAATAGAAAGATTTATTCCTGGTAATTGTTAATTAATATAGATAAATTTTCAGAATGCAGAAAATTAAAAGATGAAATACCAATAAAAACTCTTTTTTATTACAAAAAATAAATATTATTTCTATTTCAATAAAGATTTTTGATAATAATATGTGTTATATAATTCTAATATATCGTAGCTAATACCATTTAAACGATCCATGCCATTTATTACGCTACTACTTATCATAAATTTCAGCTGAGTTATAAGATAGAAGATTAGATCATTAACTTATTTCTTCCGCTTTCTATTTACAGATTTATTGGTGCCTGAATATTTTCTAATTATTTAAATAACTAAACAATATTTAGCTTACACTTAAAATTACCAACGAGTGGCTATGATAACATTGTTTCGTGTTAAGTCCGTATAATCAAAATTTTAGGTCTTTAATAATGAGGATGTTCTTCATATTTTACTAAATACAAAAGTAAAAATGTTTAAATCTATAAGATTTTGCAACAATATCATCCAATGAATCCTAATTTGATATCTTCATATATTGCATGAAATGCATGATGAAAATAGTTACTTCTATATTTTTGGCTAAATTTTAACTTAAAATATTTGATAAATCAATAGTAGAATATATTGAATCTTTTCTAGATAAACTATATTTTCCATTATGTATTGGTGATTAGAGATTTAAGAAGTAGTAAACAAAATTCCCAGAAAATGCAATTCTAATGGAATACTTTTATTATTGAGCTTAAACTACTTTACATGAATAAAAATCATATATTTTAATTTTCAGATGGTACCAGCAAAAATGCGAAAAGTACATTTATACAGAGAAGAGTGGCCATACATAAACGAAAATTAGTTATGAAGAGATTAATAGAAAGCTTTTAAGTTTCGGTATCGTAGATGCACATTGAAAACCAAGTTCTGATGCGTAAACATGTCATAAATATTCAGGACTTAGAATGGATATCTGCAACACAACGCAGCCATCACAGAAGTTTCATATAATATTAATTTTTCATCAGTATCTATCCATAATTTTCTAAGATTTATTGCCCCCTTTCAATTCAAGATATTCCTAACAATATTTATTAATTGAAAAGGATATTTTCTAAACGAAGGCATCTAAATTTACGGCCGGAGGTAGCAACGTCCAGAAAATCAGTTTAGACGAAAGTATATTTTAAATTAGGAATTGAGGCAATTTCACATGTTGAAAATCTTACTAATTGAAAGCGTATATAGATAAACTTCCAAGTTTAAATCTCCCCCAAGAATAAACTTCCGAATTTACCTTCTTTAGTTAAGAACAAAAACATTTAAGCTTAGATTAAAGCCTATAATCGCTAAACAGAAGCTGTTAAGAGTCAGTATATGCTTATTTCTACGATTTTTTCAGAATAATTCTAAAATTTTAAATTATCTACCATTAAATACATATTTTTACTGTCAAAATAAAAAAGTGATTTATTTTTTGAAATTTTTGATAGATGTTTCAATTTAATACCATTTCAATACATATTCTAATTTAAACATGATAATTTTCTATCGTCAATTTTCGATTTATATTTAAATTAAATATGTTAATAGCTGGGCAAAGTGTCAAATATATCTAACAATGTCAGTGAATCAAAATCGCTTTAAATTTAGGCATTTTCCAAAAACCTTGAACAAATAAACATGATTACAATTTACTTCGTCGGTACATAAACGAACACCAACCAACGTATTCGAAGAGCTAGACATTGGAGAGATTAGTGGTGCTATCATACCCCTTACAATGATTTTAAACAAAATTATAATGTGTATTAACTCTGAATCGAACCATTACTTAAGTCAGTGGTGTAAACTTTAATTGTGATTATTGTTTATTTTAAATAATTCTTAAATCAACAAAAACCTTACGCATATGTCAATCAACTTTTTTTCAAAAAAAGGGTTAAAGCATAAAATCTTTGAATTAAAGTCATGCTTGTATGTTAATGAATTAAAAATAAAAAAGTTAAGATATAAATTTGGAAACGATCCCTGATTCTGGAAAGCTTTTAAGAAAATACATTCGTTTGGATTTAATCTGAGTTGCACTGATTTTTACCATTCTCATCAATTTTTAATCTAAATATTTATTTAACATTTTCTTTAAAAACTATTGTAAATATTTATATATTCGAAAATACGAAAAGATCAGTGTTTGTTTAGAACTTAACAAATATAAATTTATCTTAGTATATGATCAAATATTTTTATTTTACCTGTAAATTATTTTAATAAAAAATATTCCTAAAAAAACCATGAATCCAATTTTTTTATTTTTATGAGCCTCATAATTTTCCTCTTATGTTTAATTGCCTTTCCACAATTTTTTAATATCATATTCTTGAGAAATCACTCGGCAACATGGAAGTTGGCAAGTAATAATTTAGGGCTGAATATCGTCCAACCGGTGCAAGATACTCAAAAAACTGATCTTTAGCTGTCATGACAATGTATGATATTATAAATGAACTAAACTAGCTCATAGTATCGAGTCCAAAAATACGGCCGCACCGCCTCGTGTTGCTCCTTAAAAGGTTTTTTGAGGACTCACGTGAGTTCACGACAATATTTTAAAAAATGACATATATAATGAGTAATTCCATGGAATACGCTCTTAAACTGATTTGTATTTATCAGTTTTAATTATACTTTACTGCATATTTTTTTCAAACAGTAAAATGGAATTTTCAATGTCCAAATACGAAATTAAGACACTTTTTCAAAAATATTGGATGCAAAAAAAATTAGATGGTAATAATTTACTTCCTCCATGTTAATGAATTATTTAAACAATTTCAAAATATTAATCCTGAAAAGCATTCCTTTTTAACAAGATTCAACCTATAAGCTGCATTAAAAAACTGGAAGCTAAGACTCTGCACAAATTGATTTAAGAACGGAAGAAAAAGATAATTTCTATTTTAATTTACGTTCTTGAGATATACATATGAACGTACAGAAAAAATGCTTCTATCAATATATAAAATGTTTTTGCCAGTGACAAATGGTGCTTTGAATTAATTATCGGGTAGTGGGAATGGAGGATGAGTCCTGAAAAGCTTTAAACTTAAGTTAAAACATTTTTTACCCGAAAATAACAATTAGCTGAGTTTTGTTGGATTGGGGGCACCAATTTACTGGGAAACGTTTCCCCGCAATGAGAAGTTTGACCAAATAATTAATAATTTTCGGTTACAGCGGAAAAATGATTCTATTTCAAAAAGAATATATCATTAAATTTACGATTCTCTTCAATGGCGACGCGATATCAAGTTTCAGAAATTTTCAAAACAACAACTCAACATTTAGGTATCATTATTTCAAGACTGAATATAGATGAATTAACTCTTCATACTTCAGTTCCCTAATAAATTGAGAGATCTACCCTTCAGAAATCATTTTTATCTATTGGAGTTTAAATTAAACAATTGGATATTCAAAAATTCGAGTTCTGCTTTGTGTGTTAAATTAATTAGTAGGTGTATATATATATAACGTTTATTAATAATCATGATGAATATATAGGTTAATAAAAATTTTTTGGCATTATTACTCTTATTGTTGTTAAATATGAATATTTTAAAAAAGCTTTAACTAATAAACCAGAGTAGTGGCGCCATTTATCAAATTTTTTGAACATATAAAATCTTTTAATAAGTACAAATATATTGAAACTTTTTCGTTCTAAATATTTATATATATATATATATATATATACATATAAACACTAATTTTGAAGTAGATAAAAAATGAACAATTAAATAAATTTGTTAAAAGCTCCAATTAATTTGAACAATGACGAACTGTTTTTTTAATTAAATATATAAAAAATCTATAAAAGTTTTCCAAAAAACAATATAAAAATTACTGAGGGTTTTTATTTTTTTCTAAGTAGTTTGGCCTTATTAAATATCTTTGAAACAACAACATAAATAAAAAAAACTAGAAATTTTGAGGGATAAAAATCTTAAAAACTATTACGGAATATTATTTAAGAATTATTGAATTATATTTTAATTATTTTTGAAAAAATTAGAATCGAATTTGGGAAATAAGAATGTATTTGCTCTTAAAAAGAGAAATAATTTTAAATATTTCAACATATGATGTAAATTATTTTGAGAAATTAATATTTCTTTATTAATTTTTTTGTTCAAAATCAGGATTAATAACTTCAGATTTCTAATTTAGAAATCACCGTTGCTTACAGATAATTTTTATTTCTGTTAGGAAAGTTAATTAATATATCAAACATATTGCTTTTTTTGGCAAGTCCTATTCGATTTTTTAAAACATAAATGTGTGCACCTTCTATAAAAATAAATTATATTAAAATGTTCGGTATATAATCTTTTATTTATATTTTGTCATTGTAAGAAGTAAAATATTTAGATGTATTGATATATAATATTTTATTTTCCTCTAATCGATAAATATTAAATAATAAGTATTTTTCCTTTATATTATTCATTTTTTTCAATTCCCCTCAGGGTTAATATTTTATCCCTTCTTTGCCCCCATTTTCCTTTTTTTGTCATAGATCATTCTATCCAACATTAGAATAAAATAATTGAAATACTTTAATATTACCAATCCAGATATAACCATTATAAAAACTGTAACACCAATTATGCAGTATTCAATATCTATAAAATTTAAAATAATATTAATGTTAATAATCTTTTTACTAGGTTTTCAAAAATATCTTAGTTATTTCATTTTTATAATATATTTAATGCCTCGATTTCCAAACCTTAGAAATAAGACAAATAATTTTTACATTTAAATGAAACGTAACTACAGAATACATTAAGTTTACTTATAATAGCATGAAGATAAAAAAATCCAAATAATAAAAGATACATCTAAACCATAATTTTAATACACAAAAACACAATTATGGAAATTACCTTGATATTTTATATTCTGCTGTATTGATTATAGAACGATATTGAATTGAAATAAATTAAATAAATAAATAGGTAACTTTAAAAAGAGCTTTTGCGTTCGATACCATTCAACTCCGACTTGATAATAATATATTTAAAAAATTTAATGCAATTATTTTTATTAACAGATTTCTGAACTATATTATTATTTTATCACAGAATAATAGAGATATGTTTGTTATATATATTTTTTAATTCTTTTAAACATAAAATACTGAAAATTAATAATGATCAATCTATACTTTCTGACTTCAACCTAAATGATAAATCAAGGGCTAATTTTTAAAGTAAAATTTTCCCGAGTTTAAACATTATTGATCATAATTTGAATAATTATTGTTGAAAAATTAATAAGAAATGAAAATTTTATATCGTATGTTTTTACTAATATAAAAATCATCCATAATATTATTTTAAATAATGAAAAAATTATTTGAATATTTATGAAAAATGCTGAACTTACGGAATTTTTTAAGCTCACCAAATTTTTTTGTTAAATATGGACCTGTCCTTTTCATGTAGCCATATTTTTCAATAATAATATTAACCCCATTATATTCATTGAGGTTGATATTCATAAGGGTCACAGATTCAGCTTTAATGTCAATATTCTCACAAAAGTTTGATTTGTGGAAAAAAATAGTATTATTTATTTCAATTTCACATACCAGTTGAGAATTGTTAGCGGTTTCGTTAAAGTACCTTAGGGCTAGAAAATCGCATCTGTGTGATTCATTGTGATTATCCGGATAAATAAAAATCTCCAATACATTTTTTCTTCTTATCAATATTTTACTTTCGCTTGAGTTTAAGAACAAACTCAAATGACCTAAACAAAATAATCAAACTTTTATAAAAACCTGTAAATAAAGATGAAAAATTAATTAATGCAGAAATATGGATTGTTTGTGAAAAAATAATATATGTAATAAATAGAGCTAGCATATTTGCTCTATTGATATCTTAAAAGTACCAATTTACTTTTACATATATTAATATAAACTTGAAAAATACCGGTAATGTTTGATCATTGGATTTAACATGAATACTACTAAACACTCCTACCTCATATTTTAGTCAAAATTCGCATAATGAATTTTCGAAAATTAAAATAAAAATGATATGGAATATTTTTCGCTCAAAAAATCCTATATAAATTTTCATGTTCAGTTAAGTCGAGATTATATTTTGACAATATTTAAGTTTTTTTAAACATGATTTAATGTAAAAATATCTTATTTTTCAGTGGGATTGACAATAGTATTTTAATTGTTTCAAAAGTATTATGACACCAAAAAACTGTTTTTATTCTGCTAATATATTGATTATATAGCTTTAATTTTGCAATAGTACTTGAATGAATATTGTAAGTCAATATAGTATGTTAACACGAACAGATTTTGTGTTGTTAAAATGGTACAACTATGTATGTTAAACATATCTGAAAAATATCAAGAAAAAAATGGAAGATTACATTTTTATCAAGTTGAAAAATTTCTTAAACTATTATTGCATTATTAAAATTGATGTTTCTAAATAAATATATTAAAATAAAAATTCAGATATAGGGTACTTAAATGGATTACAATATTATATTAATATATCCATAATTCTTATTAGTTTTTAGTGCAATCGATATACTCTCTACTTTTTAACTATACTTGGAAACCTCTAAGCTAAACGAAATATATATCCTCCAATTTTAAGCTATATATTCAATAAAATTTAAAATACAATGTGAATAAAAATGATTTTAGTTTTGCTGTTCGAAAAAAATGGATTTAATCTTTAACTTAACAAAACAGAATTATATCTTACAAAACATCAGTAACAAATCAAAACGATGCTGAATTTATAAAAATTTCTTTCATTTATTGCCTACTCTGGGAAATATACTGTATTTTTCAAATCTCTTGAGCCATTTTTATTGAAATATCTTAAGTTGCGCTTCAAAGAAAACAAATGAATTATTTGACATTTTTTAAATAAAGCTATCACCAAAAAATGAATAAAATAACCCTTTTTAAGGTATCAACAACATTAATTATACATTTGTAAAAGTTAATCAATGGCAACATTCCATCTTGCGATAAAAGGCTTAGAGTATATAGGCCCATCAATTATACGCAAGTAAGGCTGGCAGGATGAATATCAAACGGCTAAATCATTATTCATCGATACAATAGGTCCATATTTTACATTACAATTTTTTTTAAACTACTATACGTATAAAATATATAATACAGCCATGATTATTAATTGCTACTTTAAAAATCTAAGGATAGTAAGAACTGATGTTATGATATCAAAAACTAAACTGACACTGCCAAGCTTCTTTCCGGGAACTTGCTCAACTGTAGGTTGATGATTATTTTTAATTTTAATACAGGAAAATTTAAAACAAAGATGAATTTGATACAACTTGAAATAAAAGCTTTAATCTTATTCAAAATGAAAAAAATACTTTAAAATCCCCCTTAGAGCACTAAAGACTGAAATCCAAGAAACTTATAACTTCGAGTTTGTGCTACGAATTCAATAAATTAACTAGTCCTCTAAATCTTAACATAACCATAGAATAATTCCTTGCGAAAAAAATTTTTATTTATAAATCAAAATATAATCTATTTTGTTTATAACCGACAAATTAAATGAATGCACTTTAACATAAATCAAAACAAAGGATTAGAGCAGATGCTTAAAGGGAATTTTTAACCAGAATATATTTTAATAGGATTAAAATAATAGAATTTAATATATCTTATATACTCTCCGATAAATTTCATAAGTGTATTGAACACAGTTCTTTACAATTTCATAGAGAAAATATATTGTTTCAATATTGGCTTGTAAATTTTAAAAATATGACATATTATTGTCATCACGTTTCTCAAAAATATCTTTATTAGGTCTAATAGCTCAACAGTTAACTCCAAGCAAAATATTAGGCACTAACAAATAATCGAAACATTAACTTACCCCTTTTTAAAAAAAAAA
>LDMZ01062006.1:0-10280 GCA_001455285.1 Sphaeromyxa zaharoni
CTATGTATGCTTTTGTCATTTTCTACGTTGATGACATATTGATATCTACAAAATCTAGTGCTTCCACTACTGAAATTCTATATATATTTAAGAATAACTTCAAACTTGATCATAGAGGTCAAGTAAAGAATTACTTGGGTATGGAAATTACGCATGAAATAAACGGCGACTACATGATACATAAGTCGTTTTTTACAGAAATCCTTCTAAAACTATTTAACATGAGCGATTGCAAAGGTACATCTACCCTAGGGAGTGAAAACAATACATTACTTTCAGATGCTAACACAAATGAATCTTTCCCATTTAAGAGTTTAGTTGGGAATTTAAATTTTTTATCGTGTGCATCTTGGCCTGACATTTCTTTTGCAGTTTCAAAATTAGCAAGAAAGTTGACAACTTTACACAAAAAGATATAATCGCAGCAAAAAGATTGCTGAGATAGTTAAAGAAAACTAAAGATTTTGGATCAATATACAGAAGTCAGTAGAAAATTAACTTATACGGTCACAGTGATTCTGACTGGGCAAACGATACTGAAGATCGAAAATCGACAACAGGGTATTTATTCTTTTTAAAAAAAAATTCTTCCCCATTTCTTGGAGATCCAAGAAGCAACCTACTGTTACACTCGCTACTTCAGAAGCAGAGTACGTAGCTCTCTCTGAAACAGGTAAGGAAGCTTTAATTATTCAAAAAATTTTTAAAGACTTTAGATTAAAGTTTTCAAAAAAATTATTTTATTTTGTGATAATCAAGGAGCTATAGCGATAGCTAAAAATAAGAACTTACGGAGAGCTAAGCACATTGATACCTGAAGCTATTTTATACAGTCCCAATGCTTTAACATTGAATACGTAACTATTCAGCAAAATAAAGCCGATGCGTTAACTGAATACCTACCCACAATAAAACATAAAGAATTCCTGGAGTTGTTAATCTCAAGATGGAAAGATCAAGAGGGGGTGTTAGAGAGTGATTTTCCCGATTAGTTATGGAAGTATATAATTACGTACGAGTAAACTCTGTAATTAATTAATTACATTTTTACTTATACACGTACGGGTGGTATATGCTTAAATGGTTTTCTACTCAACAAACTGAAATCTTCTATAATAAGAATCTAAAAATTCACCGGTCCTATATTCAGTAAAAAGTTCCCAGCATCCTTATCGCCACTGTTGTGTACGCGTAAATATATCTAAGATGCGGCTATCGCCGCCTAGCGTGCTAATATACAAATAATAAATTTTCGGGTTAAGTCCTATGTAACAATGCGGATCGCAATGTTTTTGTCGAACAACATTTGTTACCTCCTTCGATTAACTGGCAAAAGCATCGAAGTTTCTCGGTATTCTTTGTGCACAATATTGTTTGTGGAAACATACAGCTAGTCTTACATTAGGCTTTATCAATTAGAACTAAAGTTAAATTTTGCGAACATTTTTTTTTACCCATAAAACTTTTTACAAAACATAGAGTTGATGATCAGTATCGAAAATATAACAAAAATTTGATGCCGAAGTATTTCTCTTAAAGAAGTTAACAATAAAAGTATATGTTTGGTATGTGATCAAAGTACTGCGGTATTGATCGAGTACAAAATAAGTCGTTACTATGCGATGAAACATAAAATTATGGAAATTATATTTCAGCACTGAAACGCCAAACTATATCAACCGAACTAGACATAAAACTTGATAGGAAATTGAATGCATTGGTAAAAGTCAAGTTAGCCCCGAAAGATTCTACTCATGGCATCTTTATACTTACCTACAAAATTTTTTTATATAATAAATCAGTCAATAAGGCTTTATTATTTAAAATTGCATTCTCTACTTAGCCAACCAATTCTGTCCAGAACACAGAAAGAAATTTAAATTTTATAGAGAAGATCCCTGGCTCGCCCGCATTGAAGCAATTGAAGACTTAGCAACACAATCATTGGAACTTGTACCTTTATTCCAATTCTTTCCCTGGCATTAGATGAAAGAGCCGATATATGACACAGCACGGCTGCTCATCTCTGTTTGTGACATATTTTAAAACTTAGGAATCATTGAGAAACTGCTCTTTATGGACTATATGAAGGATAAAATTACTAGAGCCGGTTTTTCGACTCTGTGGAAAGAGCAATTCGTAAAATGGAATTAGCATAGCAGAAAGTGGTGAGTATTAGTACAGATGATCGTCGATCATTAACAGGAAAAAATTTTGGTTTACTGAAGAGACTAAGTGATCATGTCAATGATGTTGATTGCACGAAGGAACTAATATTTCTACCTTGTATAATACACCAAAAAGTGCTATGTATAAAAATGCGCTGGACATGAAACTTGTTGTTGATCCAGCATTAAAATTTGGAAATTTTATTAAGGTAATAGGTCTAAATCACAGATACTTTACCAAGGTTCTGGATGAATGTGACTCAGATTACATTAGCGTTTCATATCATACAGCTGTGCGCTAGATGAGTGTGGGGGAAGTTCCAAGACGTTTCTGGACCTACAAACAGAAGTTTTATTGTTTCTAAAAAAATGAAAGAAAAAGTATATCCTTAACTTAAACAATCGGAATGGCTATTTCATTAGTGTTTTTAGTTGATCTCTTTGAAAATATTAATATTTCGAACGTCAGACGTCAAAGGATGGGCACTTTTGCTCATTAAATGTACTTAATAGTGAAGGCATTGATGATAAAGCTAAAACTGTTTTCTTGCCAGCGAAGTCAGAATATCACAACACACTTAAGAACGATTGCAACTATGGCACAACCAATTATGTCAACTGAAAAGAAAACTAATATAATTTCCGCACCGGATAATGGATTCAGTCGTCGTTATACAGATATCAAAAACTCTCTGTGGATTTTCATATTTTATCAACACCGTTTGCAACTGACATCGAAAAAGACCCAGATACTGTACAACTGGAGCTGATTGATTTATAATGTGATCCTACCCTGAAAGAGAAATTCTACTTTGAACAAGAAAAAAATTTAATGCATTACTGAACGTATCTAAGTTTGTCACCTTGAAAATGAAGGCAATGTGCGTAATCGTTCTATTTGGGTCCTAATAAATTTGCCATAAAACATTTTTGAGTGCGAAAATTTACACGAACAGGCTACGTTACAATCAAACTGATGCTCAACTGCACTCTTTACTGAGAATTTCTACATCAAATATGCAGCCAAAATACATGCAATATGTTGAAAACTTTGATCGACCAAAAATGTCTCATTGTCTTTAGTTTCAAATAGAAAATAAAGCCCATGATGTATTGTTTCTCAATATTCAAAAAAATTAGGAAATTTTAATAAAACGATAAATAAATCAAGTACTTTAATTGTCTTGTATTAAAGTTTTAACTTAGCATTTTATCTTACATTGCTACTTGCACTAGTCAATAAATATGTGATTAAGATATTGAACGGATTTTATGTAATTATTCGACCCTCAAATAATTTATTTTCCCAAATCTGGCCCATCGATTGGAGATGTTGCCCTAACATGACCTACGATATAAAAATTAAATTTTCTGAAATTACATAGCGATATCATTTATTATTATTCAGATTCAATCCTCCTATATATAAACATGTAGATAGAAGCTTCAAAATCGTGCCTAATCCCAATTGCATATTTCATTCACTCTTTATCATCAGGATAATAAAATATCTATTTCCGCATCATTCATATATATAGATTTGTTGAGCTTCGAACTAGAAAAAATATATGTATCAAGATGCAAGTTGATCGATATACCATTAAAGTGCTCCCATGTACGACTAAGATTACAACTATTAATTATAAATATACATTTAAAGTCAAATATATATGACAAAATAATATGCTATATAAATGAATCCAGCCAAATATAACGGGGGAGATCTTAAAAATTTCCACAGTTAAATCAAAAAAATATAAAAGGTTCTGACAAATCAACTACAACGCAGACACTGTATAATGGTTCAAAATCGATAAAATATATAGGTTTCAAAGTTACAAACCCTGAATACGGAATTAGAAAGTTTATCATATATATTTATACAAGATATTTTTTTTAGTCTCCTCTACCTTGCCACTTTGGTGTTATGTTATAATCATTTGATTATTATTAAATTATTCTTTTCATAATAAAATCCACCTCTGTCGAATTCAAGGAAAGTAAGAATAAAATAAATGCATGAATAATGTTTTAAATTTTTTTTCATTATTTTAGGAAAATTTATTAGATATCAAAAAGATTAACATGTAATAATATAACTTGGAAATATATTCATAGTTTTTATAAAGCTAAAGCTCTCAATATTTCAAGTAAAATTTAACCATTCGAGTTATTCCAGATATAGATTATGAAATAATATTTATATAATTTTATTGGTTAGTCAGTATTAAAGTTACCGTAAATTTTTATGTTCAACTCAACGCAAAAAGTTTCCAAAAATTTCTTGTCAAGGCATTTATATTTGTTTAAATATGTCCGTCCTTGGGATCTTCCGATCTTCAAGGAAGTTTTCGATCAGGTTCAGTGACATATAATTAAGAAAAAATTAATAACTATCAATTAAAAAAAATAATCACTCTCCTGGGACTGGGAACTAATCGCCCTTATATTCTTTATTTTCGGTCACACTCGGATGCATGACAATATATATAGTAAATTAAAGTTAGATAATAATTTTTCAATTGATAAGACAGCATTTAGATGGAAAATATAATTGTGACAGATCATAAAACATTATATAAGTACGGCTATTTATGCTAAATATGTGCTTACCAAAAATTTAAAACTAGATTTGTTCGAACTTTAGTGTTCTTTATTCATGTTCAAATTTTGAATAAAAAAATCTCATCCATGCTTCTTTTTATCAAAGACGTATTTATGAGTTCTTCTGTTTATCATCTATATTCATTCAAATAATTTCCATGTTATTACCTATAACTTATAACAATAAGTTTGTTAATTTGATCCATTTTAATTTGATTATCATCTTGAGATATTGGTGTATTTTTTGCTTTGTTTTATGAAAATATGTGAAGATTACGAGATCATGTATATATTTCGTAGATTGAAATATTTTGATTAGAGTGTACGATTATGTCGGCATATTCGAACAATAAAATATAAAATTTCTATCGAAAATCATATATTATGCGACTTCTGAAGTGTATTTCTGTAAAACTTACGTATTTATAATTTGAGCGACCAATGTCATGTTACAATTTTTTTCAAAGAAATTAGACATATTAATGGAAAAATAACGCAATTATATTATAAAAGTGTAAATGAAAGACATCAATGTGTATCAAATAAACAATACACGCCTCCTAAAATTTGGTTGGTACATATTTTAATAAAACCAATATATATAAAATTCAATTCATTTCCGCGAAAAAAAAATTTTACCTCGCTGACACCAATTTTATCATTATACGATATCATTTACCAAATAAGAGTATAAAATATACCTTTTTTAAGGAATAATTTTTTTATATCAATGAAAACTTATGTCGACAATTCGACATCGGAAATTATCTAAAATTGAGGTTGTGATCTTTTCTTTCACAATTGGGTTTGCTTTTGGTTTCAGAAAAAAAAACACTACCTAAATATTTAAGATTCATCACTTTACATATGATGGGTCATTGGATAATTAATATCGGTCACTGCTAATACAAGCTAATCTTAATTTCAAAAATCTATTTTTCACAGGTGGATTGAAACTCGGACTTTAATTATATGCATTCTACTGTCTTAAGTTGATTATATGTTAAGTAAATAATCGTTTTTCGGTAATCAGGATGAATAATGATAAAAAAAAACAAATATATTATTAGAGGTTGCTAATATTTAAATTTTAAGCAACAATTAACAATTTAAATACTGATTTGTTTGAAATATTATCAAGTAATTAGCTTCCCCATCGAAAGGAAATAAATTATAATCATATTTATTAGGTAAAAATTTTGTAACCATTACTCTGAATCATTAAAAGTTTAAAAGTCTATTTATCATTGTTGGGCAGATTTAGTTAATATTTGTACGTCGATTTATCTGGGTTTGAAATTTACATGTATACTACATACAGCAGAAAAATGAAATGTGCAAATATAAATAATAATAATTAAATATTCATAAGTGATATTTTCAAATTCATTCATAATATTATAAATTTATAAATAATATATTTCAGATTGAACATTAACATATTAAGTAACATCCGTTTATATTCAAGGTTAAGCAAATTTCGATATTCCCAAAAAATATGCAAATTGGAACATCCTCCATTGATATTTCAACTATTTTTGTTGTCAGACAATTTAAAGACGACAAATTCGTTTGATAATCCAAAAAAATAAGATTAGTCTTTAGATATTAAATTTAGTCATTTGTAAGAGAATATATTTAACGGTTGTTACAATTTATATCAAAAATGGGATATATTAATATTTTTGATTTATATAAATAGTTATTTAATGTAATTGCATGAGTTTTCATTTTTAAAAAAGGACGAATAAATAAAAAAAAAGATGTAGTTACTAGAAACTGATATTTTGTTTCAAATATTTTATTTTAGCAGCGTTTTAAATTTATTAAAATAGTTTTTCATAGAAAACAGTCCATAAGCAATGAAAGTTGTAAGTTTAAAATTGGGTTATAAAGCATACGAGGCTCTATCAATTGGGATATGTTTAAAACGTTTAAAAATATAAAGACATGTACCTCGGTTAATAAATGTACAAAATAACTAACATCAAGTAAGAACCCTCGACCTTGCAATTAGATATTCCAATTGATATATAGCGTAGTTTTAATGAAGATAATCTACACATCTATATAGTGTTTTGAAAATAAGAACTCAAAAAGCATCTATAGCATCGCTAATTCGAATATCAGCACCCATCATGTGTCGCAGTATTTAAGCGCCCTCTGAACATAAAACAGGAAATCCTAACTGGAATTTTTTTGAAAAAGTGAATATCGTCTCTACACTCTGGAAGAGAAAAGTATTATTTAACAGGTAGAACAGTTCGTAAATACTTTTACAGCGCCAAACAAGAAATTGTTGCATCGAAATCAGTTCGAATTCTCAATGGACTAAATCTTCGAAGTAGCTAAATTTTAAAAATTAAAACTGTCATGCACAGGCGGTGCGGCGTAGATTAGTTTTGCCTTTAGCACGAAGTAATTTATATTTTATTTATTTTCCTTTTCATGAAATCGATAACTGAATTTTACCTTCTGGATGGAAAGATTCCCACACTGTAATAACCAACCAATTTATTGGTTTGTCTTAACTATAGTAAAAAGAGATAGAGAGTCCACCTTCAAATATATAGTATTTAATTTTTATAACGATCAATCCAGGGTATTATTAATGCATTCATTATATTTATAGAAGTAAGAAAGCGTAATCTTTTGCTGCAGTCAAAAATAACCAACTCCATTATATTACCCTCGTTGGAATGTATAAACTCACAAAAATGAATATTAGAAATAATTGAATATTTGATATATCACAACGACTATCTGCAACCACATGTAATTTTGTAAATTCTTACGTATTAGTAGAAAAATATTTGCTTATCCGAGTGAATTACGATATAGCATGTTCTTCTAATTGTGACACGTTTAATAATTTATATTTTTATTTGTTTGATCCAGCAACGAGAATTCGAAAACCACGTCTGGAATAAGGTTTATACCTTAGATCGTGTGCCTCGGCATTTTGTACTTAACATGTATTGGCCAAAAAATTTTATCCGCACTTCAGTTGTTCTTTGAGAGATATTTTCGAAGAATTGTTCAACAAATAAAAGGAATTCTGAGGTTCTGATAGAGTAAAAATCTTTATATTAGCCTTTCTTTTTACGTATATCTTAGGGGCTATATAATTAGTCTATTTAAATATTTCTTATTCCCGTAACAGTGTTTGTCCCAGAAAAAGAGATTTTCGCTATTTCGATTGATCTACCTGTTCTAAAAACGTCATTCCTGCAGACATCTAATAAAATTTTTCTTCATTTTCCATTCATACATCATAACTGATATTTTGTTAATAAATTGAATATATTTCAATCATTGATTATAGTGAAATGCCACAATTCAAATAGTGTGATTTGCATTAATTATTTTTTTAGTAAAAGGTCGAATTTATCATGATAAAACTTTATATGTCAAGATAAATTGAATGGAGTAAATCTTCTTAAATGATAATTATAACAGATAAAAGCTTTTTTTGTCTTGAAGAACCACCATCAAACTCTCTCTCTAGAACATGTAAAGATATTATTACTAAACTTTTGTATACCTGTTATTATATTTTTGAATATCAGACACGATTATATTTAAATTTAATCCTATGTTAACAAGTTTTAAATTAAAAAAAAGCACTACGAGAGCCCACTGATAAGATTTTTAACCATATTTGATTTATTGGTAATCACACAGTGACATTCGATGTGAAGGAGTAAAAATAAGGCTACACGCCTGTGGATGTTTGCTAGAATGTATATAACATCGAATCAAAATCAATTTGTGACAGGAATGCAGTACGATTTAGTCAAAATAATTAAATTTTTTTAGAAATTATCAAAAAACTAAACTGAACTGATTCGAATATCGGGTATTTAAGAAACTATAACCAAAGAAGAGTATGCTGGATGATGTAAATTACTGTATCACAAAACTGCTGAATGTATATATATTTATGGCCTATCGACATTGAAAAGAGGTATTTTTTAATCCTTTTCAGTCTCGAATATAAATTATAGCATTTACGTAGACTCTTATTAAAAATTAGAATTCCATATATTTTTACCACGAAAAAGGGTTTCATTTATATAAATTAAAATACAAAATAAAAGTTGAATGAACATAAAAGGTATAATTGATATTAGTGAATGCTTTCTCTTGAAAGAACATCTCTTGTTTCTGGGAATTCCGTTATTATATAGTGAAATCAATCTTTTAATATCAGAGCAGGATGAATGCAAACAACGGGCATGTAAATAACGGAATAAAAATTTCCTGCCTGATTTATGATGTAATTTAGAGTTGAATTTTTTTAATAATCAAAAATATTTTTATTAAATTTATCTAAAAAGGACTGATTATTTTCAATTTTTTTTCTAAATGAATAAATAATTTATCATTCTAGAAAGCTTAAAGAATAAAATTTGGTTATAAGTTATTATGGCAAGATTAAATTATTATCTAAGTCCATACGATCAAGGTTATACAAATCTAGTTCAATATATTTGGGGCCCAACTGCATCGGTTTTTGTCTAAGTTCTATTAATACAAATGTATACCTAGAAATTACAATTCAAGTCAAAAAGATCAAATAGGATGAATATTATAGGTATTTCCTCATGCTTGGCTTAATGAAATAAAATTCTTATATTAGAACAAATAGCCAGCAAAAGAAATTTTAACAAGCTAAATACCTATAACCTACCGTATGTTATTTGCCATTTTAGAATCTAAAGAATGACTGCTCTAACCTCATATTTGGAAGAGAAAATCTTCTGTAGCTTTCAAAATTTTGAATTATAAATTAATCGATTTCAATCTCTTTAGGGAATATATTATTTGTTGAATTCATAAGAATGTAATACATTTTTAAAAGAATCGTCTGTAGATTTATGAATAATACAAAAACCAACAAAATAGTCTTCTATTCCAGCAAAAATATTCGTAGCGGCCAATATACAGGTTTTTGAATTAACAATACTAATTTTACTTAATTTTTAAATATTGAGAATCTCCTTTCAAAGATATAAGATTATTACATTAAGTTATACTCATTTGAAAGAATCTACCGTAGTTATTATTTATTTTATTGCCCAAAGAATGCAACATTTAAATAAAAATATTTGAATTTTTTCCATTCATTAAATGATTTTCCAATCGTAATCACATAGTATGTGTAGTGTGGAGTGTGATCTGTTTGATCAAACGTAACTGATTAGCGACCATCACTAATCGTACGTAAAATTGTTGTTATTGTTTGATACAAATATGTGATCTGTCATATTTCTAACGATTATTTAAGTTATATTAAATACTCTGTATCACCATAATCCTCGACATGATTTATCAATCAAAACGTATCAAAATTTTAGTTACTTTCGCCTGCACGTATGCAAAAGCTAATCACTCTCTGTAAAGGTTTCGAAAAAAGTTATTTCTGTTAATAGAACTTCAATTTGTGAATGTGTTACAAATAAAAATAATTTGATATAATTTGGAAAAAAATTAGTCACAAACTTT
>LDMZ01062008.1:0-20622 GCA_001455285.1 Sphaeromyxa zaharoni
AATATATTCAGGGTTGATTCTTATCCATACTTGTCAATTATTTTTAAGGTTTCCTATTCTACTAACGTTGCTCAAAATTTTCACTACTCTCTTATTCGTAGTATTCACATCTTAGCTTCTTTAATCTATTCTCCGGCAATATGTTTTTATAATAAATATAAAGATTCATTTACATGTACGTGCTTTACTTTACATCTGGTACGGTAAGACAGTGCATAAGAGGGAAAATGTCAACTGCTGCCCGCGTCCCCATAAAGTTTGGACAATCCTGGTATAGAATAAAATGGCTGGTTATATTGCACAAATATTTCAATATAACAACAATTTCTAATTCCTATCATTATATATTAATTATTTCAATTCGTTTGGGAATTAAGACTGGTTATGACAATATTTTGCCCAAAATGGTTTTATATCAGAATAAATACAATTATATAAAAACTATTTGTGTAAATCGTTTAGTTCCACAATTTAAGCATGTCTATGAATAAAATAGTGTTTACAGGTTTGTGAATAGACCTATATATAAAATGGGAATCCACAATAGATCACAAGGGGCTAAATAGTATTGTATCGAGTGGTCCAAATTTATACTTGCATAGAAAATAAATCTTTAGATCATAAGATTAAAACTGATATGTATATTTAACATAAAATAATGTAAACAATATTTGGTATGATTATTCGTATAAATATTTAAAAAGCTAAGAAAAAGTGAGTTAAATAATCTTAAAAGAAAATCGTAATAATTTTATTAAATTACTTCTTCTTGTGCTTGAGAATGGGTCATTGGAATGATTTGATCACTTTCATCATTATTAGAGGATGACGAAGAGTCAGTAAAAACATAACGCGTTGTTCTTTTAAAGGAAGTTGGGTCAACTGTTCTATCTGCATTGACCCTTAATTCCACTGTTTGGATCATATATTCACTTTAAAGAATTTAAAAAAAATATTTTTTTAAAACGTCTTTTCTGTTGATCTTTCATAGTGTGATAATGATGATGTTGTATTTTCATGATCCAATTGATTTTCAATACCATGTAGCTCTGTACCTTCTGTATCGACTGAAATAGATGAAATATCTTCAACTGATTGGACATGATAACTTTCTTCCTCTGGACTATCACCACTCTTGTCACATGATACATCTTGATTAAATCGCTCACTAGGTAACATTGGAGCAGAAAGTTTGAAGGCAGAGTACTGCGAACCAATGTTTTTTTGCATCTTGTTAAGGTTTCTTACTATGCTTCCAGAATAAATTCCTTCTTTCGATTGAAGATAAGTTTTTCTTCCGCTGTATCTGAACTTTGACGATAACGAAACTCCAGGAATTGGTGGTAGAGGAGTAAACCTTCTGAAAAAGGAATGTTGGTCGACAATACTTCTGTATACTCTCTTAGTAGAGGTTCTTGCTTGAAAAATAAATCGAAACTTCATTTTTTGTCCCTTTATCATATAAAAACAAAATTTTACTAAGAACAGCAGTTTTGACTTCTAGAGTTATTAACGTCTTAGTGAATTTAACTTTGATTAGTTCAGGCCTATATTGTTTAATTAAAATATCTAATAATACCAAAAGATTTTATTTATTTCTTGATAGTTTTTAAAAATGGTTATCCCAAACTCAGAAACTCCAAGAACTATTTTTTCCTTTGAGGTGTCCTAATGATACCAACATAGATTTACACATAACTAACAAGACAGTTATGAAGTTCCATACCATAACCTGGTAAGGATTTGCATAACTTAAGATACTGTACTTCCGATTCTTCAGGAGAAAGTCCCCTAAGCATTTTTTTAATGAAATTAAGCTATTAACATGTGATCTTTATGATATTCTCCCACCAGATCGCCAAAATCATCTTGCTAAATTTTTTATTTTATGGAAGATTATAATGGTAACTTGGTTTGGAAAGAATTCAATGTAATTCAAATAACCCGCTTCAGAATGAGCATCAGAATAATCCCCAAATTCAGCTTTAATAATATTAAACTACTAAGAATGGTGTTACCTTGAGCAATAAAAGAAGCCATTCTTGCATGATAATCTGTTGAACAGTTGAATCTAATATAGTTTGCATAGTAATTGTGATTTTTACTTCCCTCCACTTACACTGTCTCTCAAACTTAGTACAAACAGATATCTATATTTTTAGGTAATAAAAAGATACATTAAGTTACCTTGTAAGATCTTCTTGGAGTCTACAGGGATCAGATGGAAAGAACTTCACATTAAAAAAGAATTCGTAAGGTCCTATAAGAGTAATTCCAATATTAATATATTTAATTTTTTTCCTTTAAGTAAAAACAACAATCCTTGCTAAATCATCAATACTTTGAAAAAATTTTCAATATATGTACGTGCTATATCCTTAATAGAACAAAAAATTAATTTTTTTCATGAATAGAACTAAAAGAACACAAATATATTATAGCATAAAGATATATATTTTTGTTATAACTTTATCTTTGTTTATTACAGTGCCCTTAATAAATTTAATATAGAGATAGTGACATTTAGATACAGTTATAAACCAATAAATCCTATAATTTTTTTTAAATGTAATACTAAAAATATTTAATGAAATTTGATATTTGCACTTTTTAGCTGTACATTATATTGATATAGAGATCTAACTATAAATCAATGGAATAAAATGATCTAAGTAATAATGTTTGCATAACTAGGCTTAACAAAAGTAGTGCTTTCTAAAATAGTAAAATACTGATTTTTATCACTTAGATTAATCTATTAAAACTTTTAAACGTTTTATAGTTATCTGTGATGATTTTTTGTACATAGATCCATTGATTTAGTAACAGTAGGATAAGTTTCCCAAAAGATGTACGATATGGGAAATTAAAGTTTAATAAAAATTAAGAGCATTTTATTTTCACTTTTGACTGTTTTATATGCAAATAAATTATCTTTTGGTTCTTTTATTTCCATTTTTTGTCATAAAGTTTGATTAAGTATTTTACTGATCATTTGATAGGCAAAATAATTATTTCGCAGTCAAATGTCTATTATATTGATTAATGAAGCTTATGTTAATGTAAATTCCTATCGTTATTTCTATTAAATATCTTAATTGACCAGTTTGATTTATGTTTTTAAATGATTAATTCAAGTTTATCTCATTCAAAAAAAATGTTAAAAAATAATCACAATAAAAATATTTAAGAGAATTTGTTAGAAAATGAGCTATTACACAGAATATAATTAGTGCATCGTTTTTTACTATCCGTTATATAAGCATAGTGATAAGATTTAAAAATTAAACGATTTCTTTTCATACCTTCCTTTAGTAGAGTTTTCAACAATTTTCTATTGTGAATCCATGTAAGCTTGAATTATTTAAAAAGATCAAATAGCATATAAAACAACTTTATCCTTAGGATGAACAAACTTCAGGCTGAAGTAATCCTTTTCTTCAACTCCAATGTGCTCACATGCAAGATCAAACAGTTTAATACAGTAAGTGGATTCCTAAATATTATACATATACACATAAATGTTGGAAGTCATAAAAATCACAAGAAAGTAATTGAACATACAACATTAAGGTCAACCGAAAAGTCAGTGCCGTCCAGAAGGTGTACGATACATTTATGAAAGTGTTGCGGAGCTCCAACCATTTTCTCTGTTCACAAAAAATCACCGCAACAGACTAACTTTGTGATAAGATTGTTGTGAAGTGAATAGATATTAATGAAAACGTGAGAACGCAGTTTCATTGTTTGGTAACAATATGAAATCGTGCGAGTTGCTACACAATAAATAGATTCAATTAAGTAGACATGTAGGTGTAAGATCAAACACTATTCTAAAAACTATTTACACTTAACTTTATTGAGAGGCATGTATTTTTCCTTATATTCGACGAAGTATCATCATTTTCAGATGTTATATAGAATATTTCGTTCTTTTGAATGATTTCCATGTTACTGGCGTCAAATAATTTCTTCAAAAGTTAAGGTAGACTACTGCAGTAACTACCGCGTTCTTTCTTTTAATTATTTCAGCAATATTCACTGCTTGATGTGCTCTATTTCCTACTCCCAAAATTTCTATTTCTTTATACCTTTTAAATAGTTTCATTGCAACATACTCAGATAAGACATAGGACACATTCAAGTCTAGTAAAATTTTAAGATTGTTCGGACTATCCATTTTTCAGGGATTCAACGCGCGCACAATAGCCATAATCCTTTTTATTAGGTAGTCGAACTCGGTCATGTAAGAATGTATCATCCGGAGGTTGCTGCATCGAAACGATATTTTAAAATTCATTTGAAACTTTGATTAGGTACTTAAACCCCTCAGCCTTCGATTTTCCCAAACTTTACTATCCTAAATTTCAATGGAGAGTTAATCACATGTCAATAGGTGAAAGTATGAACCATAGATCGTGATGTCATCCAGCATGCTTCTTACCCTCAAAGAAGAATTTGGGTAGGATGTTTTTCGATTGGATTAAATTATACATGGCCATTAAGGAAAAGCACATGCAGTTAGATAAGGATGGATGTATCTTTGATTCGACTAATACACCCTGAAAGTTTGGGTAATTGTGGTTTTACTTTAATTAAGAATTATCATGTTTAACGCAATGTATCATCAAAAGCACGTGAGGAGATGTAATGGTGGAATTATAAGATTGAACTTTGTTTAATACGTGGTATTCTAATTGCATAATGACTTATATAGTGTGGTGCCTCCATCCTTGGCCATAGTTATTAAACGGAATGGAACAATGAACAGAAAGTCATTAAATATTATTTATGTTTAGTTATATTCATAATTTTCATGGAATTCAATTTAATTATCCTTTAAATTTTTGAACTGTTGGTGAATCCTGGTTTTCTGTGCCGATCATGTCATTGGTATGTTGGAAAAATACGAATGTGGCAAAATATTCCTAAAATTACATCTTTATTGATGATATTAAACTAAAATTTGGAGCGTTATCATAACGGAGATAAAGTGGAGAAAATCAACCAATTTTATGTTTAAAACACATAATATTAACCCGTTTCTTCTTGGTCTCCTGGAGGTCAACAAAGAGAAACTACCGGCTGACCCACGCGTTGTAGGTGTTGTGAAATGGAAAACATCAGTCATAAAACATAAATAATAATTCATAATTGTAAACAAATTTATCATCTAATCCCATCACCAGAGGTGCTTCAAATATATTAAACAATGACAGTTATTACATAACATAATCGACTAAGATAAATTTTTAGATTGATTATTAGACGTGTCTACATTAGGACAGCAGTCATCAGTCTAAGGATGTACCACACTAGAACTCCGACAATTCTTTACAAATTTTGGGAGGATGTAATATACACAAAAAGTAACTGATTAGAAAAATAATGCGAAACGATGATGTCACCTAATTTAATATTTTTGTTATTAGCTTCCTGATCCTCTAGCCAAAGCTTCCGGTTCAATATCTAAAATGGAAAAATATTTGTTCTGCTCCATCGTGCGTTGTAGCGGTGATCGACTTCTTGGCCTCGATGATATATTTGAATTTGAATATATTTTTTCATGGATATCTCTCACAGTGGACCCTTTTACATTTTCTTCGTTAAAGCTACAATGTTTTATAAAGCTGTTGCTATACATTGTAATTAAACTCTCTATCTTTCGCAGAGTTGGTCAGTAATGCCTGTTCTCCTCTCACTATATCGTTTATTTGTTCTTGTATCATCCAATTATGTAATTAACAACAAACAAGACAATTTAGGCTCTCCTGAGCGACCAGGTTACACATGAAAGCAAAACAGAAGGGATAGAATTCGATACTTATAAATTTTCATTAATCTTCTATCATTTAAGTCTAATTTTTCCTGTATTCTCAATGCCAATAGTGTGCTCCGCCTCTTTTCAGGAGTTATGAAAACATTTATTGTATTTGAGAATCATCTTTTCACTATAATAATATTATTAATACGTGAATTTGACGAGCTAAAAACTGATCAAAAAAGATATAATTCCGACCCAACAGTTGACTCGAACGAACCATTTAAAAAAACTAAGCAGAGCAAGTTTTACATTGGCTTTATCAACAACTATAGAAAGTTGCAAGTTGCGTCAATATGTCTAGAGAAAGAAAAATTAGAGCAAAAATCATTAAAGTTTTTCCATTTATACCCTTCGGTAACTATCGTTATATAAAATGGATTTAAGCGTACGGGAGTTGGAATATAAGGCCAAATACAAACATTTAAAGAAATGCATTAAGGCTCTTCATACTGTTTTTGTGTTATTCGTGAGATATATGTATTGTTAGGAAAAGGCTGCCTTAAATAGTGAACTTTTAAAAGTTCAAAGCGAATTTCTGAATTCACAGGCACAGAATCGGTTATGTGAAATATGTTTTTCTGTACTTTTAGTGCCTTACTTTTGAAATGCATGAGAGGCGATGGCAGCAAGGATTTATTAAATGGTTAGAGTGTTAATCCTAAATCAAATTTAGATGATAATACCTCTAGTTCCTCTGGTGAAGATGATTTATCTGTAAGTCTTTTTTGCTTGAATTTATATTCAGAGTATTTGTTTTTGTACCTTGGATTATTTTTATATAATAAAAATTTTATAAACATTTATTAATAATCTGGCCTTTGATCTGTGTAAGATTTATTCACAGTCTAAAAACTTGAATGAAAAGGACTTAAACTGAAGTTTTTAGCCTTGAATTCCCACAGAATTGCTAAATTTCAGAAAAAATTAACAATATTGCCATTATTCAGTTTTGGTGTAAGGTATCACAAGATACTACAGTTTATGATAGGTACTGGTTCCTTCCATTTAGGATGCTGCATTATGCCATTAGTAAATTAATCTTCTAAATTTTTGAACGAATATATTCTGCAAAACTCTTGGTCGTTTTAACTTTAGATTCCGTTAGAGGATCATATATGGATCATACTAAAATTTTTTAAAATTTCCACTGCATTTGGTAATTGTGACGTAAGAAGTATTTATATTCTTTATTTAAAAAAATCTAATTTTTTTGTGTAACTTTTGGTCATCAAAGGATCGAGGTGGTTATAGAGGGAATGGAATAAAAATAAAATTCTAGGTTTCATCTATTCAATTGAATTGATAAGTTTGCAAGGTTGCATACAAGTTACTTGGATTTTTCATTCTTTCTTGATTCGCATATTAATCCTATGTGATAAAATATAATTTATCTAAAAATGAATCGAACAATTGCGCTTTTCTTAACTTCAAGTAACATTATTTTGATGAAAATACGTTTTGGATTTAGATTATTTTTATATAGGAAAACTAGCAGCTTAAGCTACTAAGAATGTTTAATTAATTTATTGCGGTAATTTCGGTTCACAGTATGACATTGTAAATGCAGTATGAAACGTTCTTAAGATTATTTGACAATGCAGGTGATATGAAATTATTTTAATTATGAACCGAATTCTAATATGTAGCGTTTAAATGTTGGGACTATGATAAGTTTAAAGGAAAGTCGATACCATGATTTCCCAAAATAAGAAAAGTTTTTTACATCATAAAATGGTGCCTGCTTTAGATTTACATAACAAACGTTAAATTTATATAAATTAGTATTACTAAAACATTTAGAATTTATTTATTCAATTAATATTGTGGGGTCAGGTGCTACTATTACCCAATATATGTGAACGAAATACATAAATCGATTTAATTGGTCTATTTACCTTACTAGTCAAAATGCAATGGTTTGGTGAAATAAATCATCTATTTGGAAGTTAATTATTACTGTTAAGAAAAAGCAATAGTTCTAGAGTGTAAGACGTACGTAGACAGCTTACTGTGATTACAAAACGTGTGTTTTGTATACTTCGAAAATATCCAGTAATTCTCAATGTTGATTTTTTTCTTAAATCCGGATTCGATTCACCATAATATTAAAAATTTCACGAAATTAATATCAGTTGGTTTCTTTCTGGTTGGTATTGGGTTCTCATTGATATTCATAGCGGATTTTATGTTTCTGCTGAAATTTTTGATTGGGTGGCGCAATAACCCGACTTCATCAATACCAGATATGAAATCTGAAGACCTTTTTCTTGATTGGTATTATAGTTTTTGTCATTAACAATTCTAGAGACATAAAAAAGGTGATTTTGATTTACTAGAGATTTTATAACTATTCCTACCACATTTCAACATAAACTTCACACTATTTTTATCATATTTGTTCCCCTTTGCTTGTTGCAATTTTTATAAATAACCTGTTTCCTTTTACATTCATTATATATTTTTTAAAATATTATTTCTACAATTTAATAATTGTTGATAAAGTTGTAAGATCATTTCTACAAAAAATAAAGGTTTATCTTAAAAATTTTATATTATCATCTATTGAGGATATCTAGCATTTTTCTATCAAAACCCTAACAATCTAGCAAAGGTTATATCATCCAAGTGTGAAGGGAATGGTGATGTTTAATATAATTTATAAATATTAAAACCTACATATTATTTTTGTGCGATGGAATACCTATTATTATCATTTAATATATTAAGTGGTTTACTACGTTAAATAACCCCACAAAAATTCAATGAAAAAATGTTTTTAGAGACAGTCTACTGGAAAAAAAGTTGTTACTGAAAAGTTTACTTTTCAAACGATGTTGATTCTGAGTATTTATTTTAATAGAAATTTTTTATTATATGAAAATCAATTTTAATTAAAAAAGATCATTTAAAGAAATCTTTATTTCTTACTTCATTAATCGAAACGTTACTAATATAATTTGATCAAGTTAGTTATTGAAAAAAAATAAAAATATGTTTAAAAATATATCGTTGAATTATTAGTCACATGTAAAATATGGGTTTATATGAACCTTTTCGTGTTAAAATTAATTGAACACTTAGTATATACTATTAATTAAATTATTTAAGATTGAAACATTCTTGATTTTGGATAAAAGTACAAGAATATATATATATTAACATGATGTTTTATAAATTGATATGTACATGAATATTAGTTTTTTGACAGGCTTTAAGAAACTGAACTCTACTATATTAGTTAATCCTTGATCTTATAATAGATTATTTAATATATTTCCTTTGGCCTAAATTAATTTAAAAGCAGTTCACATTCTTTAAATATGGAACTAAAGATTTTGGCAGTATATAGCGGTAATGTTTTAATCCTTAAATGAAAATTTTGTGAAATCTTAGATAATTTTTTCTCCGAAACCGGTCATTTAAGCACATACTGATATCAAATGGAAACTGATACCACTAACAAAAATAAATATGTGGTTTTCACAAGTTTATCAGAAACATTTTTGCATATTTTTTTCCTATATATATGATGCAAATTCAATTAAGTAATTTCCCCTATCCATGTTTAGAGTTATTCCTTTAAAAGTACGTATTTCAGTTATAAAATCTATATTTTCCTGGATGGTTGCCATTTTTTCAAATCATCAAATATGAACTTAGTTTATTGCCTCGTCCATTCCCTTTTTGAATGATATTACCTGAAGACAATCATGTGAAAAAATATAAATTTTTATTGTATATAGAGATTAATTTAAATGATAATCCGTAACGATCTGAAAATTTATTTAAGTTTTTTTTCAGATTGCTTAGTTAAAAATGTGGAATATAAATTATCCAGATTTTTTTAAATACTTGATACCTTTATTAGTAAATTGAAAAGAAAATTGCTGAAACATCTTGAACGAACTTAAAATTTTAAACTATTTTTACTTTTTAAAAATTTGCTGTCCTTCGGAAAAAAGAAAAAACTCATACCTGTACTTTGTGATTTAGGTAAATGGCTCCTTAAATAGTATTTACCATCAAATCGCCTTCATTTCTGGATAAGTCTATGTTAATGCATCCAATACATTCACAGACAAAGTTCGGACCAATACTACTAAAAACACCTGAGCTAGCCCGACTATATCAGGTCAATGCAACCTGTTTCAGGTCTACAACCCTAAATCAAATATGTGTTTTCGAAATATTTTGACGCTTAGCAGAGAAACTTAAAACCCAATTTGCTAACTTAAGTCTATATTTATGAAAATATGGTATTAAGTTCAAATTCATTTATGTTTTTGGCAATTATCACTGAAAATTCTTATCTATACTTAAATGAAACATGTGTATGTAATATTGTTATTATATTTTTCTGCCCTAAATTTTATTATTTTTGATTTGTTTCTAGAATATATAAGGTTAAAAAGTGTATATTGATTTTAAATATATTCTTCTACTTCCCGCTATAACCGGGTTTTGTATCTTTCTAGAATTTCCTACATTCAACATTATAAAAGAATTTATATAAAATCATCAGTAAAAAAATACCATATGTATGGTTCATTTTTGTAAAGCATAGAAAGAAAACATTAAAATTAAATATTATGTCTAATGAAAGTTTTTTAACTTATCATTAGAGATGATCTCTCATATATGTTCAAAAACATGTACTTCTACATGTGAATTCATATTTTGAACTCCATTTCAATTTATAAAGGTCTATTCATTTAAAAAAATATTTTTGTATTCAAGATTCATGATCCTTTATTATTGTTAATTAGCTTTATGATTCACTGATAAATTGTTGAAAATGGTAAACTTTGAAACATTTCCATGTTTAAGTGTTGTATGACTGCACTTATAGTGTTTTCTCTTTCAAGCGTTATTTTTTGTAAATGGAAAGGGCTGGCATAATCCCATGGAAGTATCCTACATCAATGAAGGCCCATTCCTTCTAGCAGATATTCACGTATCTGTATCACGGAGTGCAACTTAAATCTTTCTTATGGCAATTATATTTTTTCTCGAAGTTTCTTACATTCTAGCTAAAACATATTTGAAAATTATTTATACTTTGGCTATGATTGAACATACTACATTAAATATATATCTGAGTATTATTAGCTACACAGAATATTTCCTGGTGTCTTCAAGATAGGATTTACTAATGACCGCTTCTATGATAATGTTAAATTTAAATATTTCTCTTTAAACTGTACCGTAAAAACTGAAGTTTTTTGGATAAGAAATACATTATTTTAAATTAGAATATTATTAATGTTTAATAAAACTATTTTGGTTCTTGCTTAATACCTGAAACCGTTTGTATTTGTAACAGCTCGTTTACTCCTGGCTGACTTGGATAGTGATACAAAAGAAACCATACTAGAACACGAATGTCTAATAATGTAAGTATAATACGTATAAAAGTTGTTTTTTGTAATTTTAAATAAGTGTTCAAAACTATAAACTTTAGTAATAAATAAACGTATATGAGCAAAAAGGTATAATGCAACTAAAGATGTATTTCTGTTATATGATATAGATTTTAAGGCTACTTAAACTTTAGTTAAATTTGTTAGATTATATCTTGAAAGCGTGTATTTAGTACAAAAAGTCTTAGAGGCTTATAAACAGGTGATCAAGTTTTATGTTGAACAGTCTTTGTTTTGCTAAATTAAAATTTGTAGATTTTAATAATTAAAGAGTATAATTCTAATGTAATGTAAGAAAAATTGCAATTTATTGCTCGGAAGGGGTCAAATGAAAAATCACAACCTTCACAAAGTATACAGAGTGAAATTCCGATTATCCTGGAAGTTTTTTTATTTTTAATTGACCTGCATTAGTCTTTATTACAGCCAGTTTAGCTAAAATAAAAACAAAATAGATATTTTTGCATGATCGTGGCTTCAATGAACATAACAGTAGCAAATTAAAAATATCAGTTTATTGGAATTAATTTAAAACTTCTGTTTCCACAATTATGGAACGATTAGACAAAATTAAGCTATTTATTTATGAAACTAATTTATATTTTGATAAAAATTGTATTATTTCTTCAGATAAAAATGCAAAAAGGAAAGAAACCGGAAGGGTATGTTATTCCTTCGGCTTTTCTACATAAAAATTTGTCTAGTAGGAAAAGGAACGCTTCTGCTAAGACTAGTGATTCAACAGCTAACAGAACTCAAAATAAAAAAACAGTACAATTTAGCCTTCTTTAATTAAATTTTAATAGAAACGAGAACCTAGCACTTCTATCCAATCCAACCAAGTTATTTTAATCTTAAAGACGTTTAATAAGAACAGAATTGTCCAGTACCGCCATTACACACATCCAATCCCCTTGAAAAATCTACTATGACGGAATCTAGTGATAATCAAGGAACTCAAAATATTCAAACCCCTAGCATTCATCAAAATGTTCCCAGCTTTCCACAAGTAAAAATCGATTCAGATTCTAATTGGCATAATTCTACCCAACCAGAAAACACACAATTAGATGATATGTTAATGGATCTATTTATTCCAAAGGATAGGCCTTGATTATAATAAAAATATTCAAAAATCAGCATGTATTTTATGTCTAATTTTTTATGATATTTGCAAAATTTGATGGAAATATTTAACTGAAGATTAAGTTTTAATGTATATTAATATATTATCTAAGATTAGAACAAACATTGTAGGAAGACGTAATAAAAAATTATTAAATTTTTGTTTTTCTAGTAGTTTAGGAAAGCAACATCTGAAATATAAAAGTAATAAAGTTAGAATTCTTTAAGTTTAAAAACTTTAAAATTTTATGGTCACGCCTTCTATAGATACAGAAAGTTAGTTATTATTTTTTAATAGATTAAAGAATTTTTTATAATAAGCAAATGTTAATTGGTAAATATGAGAGAAGACATTTATTGCAATCATAAAGTATGTAGGACATCCTTAAATACGTTTAAACAAACATGGAAAATAGGTTTAAAAGGACTGGATATTTCAAATTTTAGGTATCCTTAGCGTTTTTTAATGACAAACGTTAATGAAAGGTTTTATTATCGCCATGATACAAAATTTTTGAATCATAATATAATTCTAATTTTTTTCGGATATCTCAGATATGCTAATAGCTATGCTAATTTAGAATCTAAGAATAATAGGTCCATTACCTCTTAAGCTTAAAACCAAAAAAATGCAGTTTAAGTTTACAAAATAGCATAAAAGTTCCTTGTAACGTGAAGATATCAAATAAAAGATAGAATAATTTACTAATTTTGAAAAACTCCTAAGCCAAAAACATTTTGTCCATATGAAACAAAATTTCAATAGAACATTGACCTAACAAAATAAATTTAAATAAAGTAATATTCCATAGGCAAACATATCAAAACAGTTTTACTCCAAGTAGTTGTTTCATCATGAAGATTTTTGAAACACATGAAGTAGTGATAGGACACGAGTTAGAATCCGGTTTGTCGTAAGTCTCTTGATCCGTCTATAGGACAGTATTTCGGACCATAAATAAACTTATTACAAACATTTTCATAAATTTGGATTATATTTTATTTTATAATTATTAAAAAAATATGAAACGCTAAAATACGTAAAATGGTCTAAACAAAACATTAAAAGGTTTAAAATGATTCTTAGTATCTTTCTTAACAGTATTCCACCTCTTTCTAAACGTTATCTAATATAGGGAAACAAATTTCTATACGTGTTCAAATTTACCTTAAGCCATCAAATGAACAGATTAAATTTTTTTCATCAAAAACAAACATTGTAGTTGGTCTTTTAAAACAAATTTGGTCTTCCTATGATTGCTATTCTTAGAGCTCTTAGGAACGTTTAAATGGAATACACGAACTGCAAATAGAAACAGGCCATACATGAAATAAATACGAAACATTGAGCTATAATATCCAATGATTAAACCATAGAAAAAAATAAAATATCAGAAATTTATTTAAACTTAATCTAAGTAAATTGATACAAGAAAAATACTAAGATTTTCTATTATTTTGTATAGAGAACACGTTTATCCATAAAATATATCCTTTTAGGGTTGAATCAAATGTGGTATTCCTTTGTATTAATGTCAAAAATAAATAAATTTTTTTAAGCCAAGTAAAGATTTAAAAGTAAAAGCAGAGATAGCAACAACAGTTTGTATGTGTCAAACTAAAATAAAAATTTTATCGAAAATCTTTTATATTAAAATTAGTTCATATAGAAATTTAGGGATGATTCTTAATTTTAATTTTAAAAAATTATCAATTATGAAAAGAATCATAAATCGATCAGAACTTCCCGTTGTTTATTTTATTTTCCAAAAACTTTGAGTAAGTTAACTTCAAATAGTAATAAAATGAAATAACAGCAATTAAATAAGTTAGAGAAATTTATTCTAAAAACAGTTGATTATTGCAGAAACGTCAAATAATCCATGATAAAAGGAGTAACAATGCTCGATCTTTAACATGATTTCTTGAGCATACCAAGATACCCAGGAGCTCCTTCAGTCACTAACTCAATCATATAATATCGTCAAAAATATGGTTTACTTAAAAAAGCCTTAAAAATTATCACCCATTTTATGAGATGTCGGAAAAATTAATCTTCTAGGAAAAATGTTAAGGTCTTTATAAAAGATAGTTTGCCATCGTTACAAACAATATAAAAATAGGGAGAATAAGGAACGTCATTTAACTCTATAAAGGACCTTTCCTTGAAGCCTATAAACAATTTCCCCTCTTCGGGCCATGATATTCAGAACTCTAAGTACGGACTGCTCGTTAAACCGTTGCCTTAAGAGATCTTGAATAATTCTTTGCTGAGTAATCTGGGTTCCAACAGCAAATCGTTGCTTAATTTGTGACTCTATCCGACGAACCTCTTCGAGGTCTTCAGTGCTAGAGAACCCTTCAGCTCCCTGGAGGCCTCCACAGTTGGCAGCATCTAAGGTCGAAATTCTAAACAGTCTAATGGCTTCAACAATATTCTCTTCTGTGACAAATGGCTGAAGACGCATCTTGGCAAGGGACTCCCCAATCCGAGCGATGGCTTCAAGCTGACGCACCGTTATGAAAATTGAGGACTTACTTTTTGACGTTGATTCATGAGATTTGACGGAAGAGCGTAACTTAACGTAGTGGTTACTAAGCTTCTCTGCAGTTCTCTCGGAAAGACGAGGTCCACATGATCTCCTGCAAAAGTCTATGTATTTTTTGATAAAGCCAAGACTCAGTTCCCCTTCTTGGGCTTCGTCAATCTGATCGGCTTGCATATGAACTCTTAAAACATGCTTGGCAAGTCTTATATCCTTTTCTTCACTGTGTTCGTCCTTGACGATAAAAATCATGTCAAAACGAGAAAGAATGGTAGGCATGAAATTAATATTATCATATCCTTTAGTGTCGTCCCACCTCCCGTATATAGAATTAGCAGCAGCCAGAACAGCGCAACGGGAATTCAACGTTGTAGTGATACCTGCTTTAGCAATTGAAATTGTTTGCTGTTCCATAGCCTCGTGTATAGCAACACGGTCATCTTCACGCATCTTATCAAACTCATCAATACAAACACATCCGCCATCAGCAAGAACCATTGCACCACCTTCAATCACAAAAGCACCAGACCCTGGGTCCCTATTCACTGAAGCTGTAAGCCCAGCGGCACTACTACCTTTACCACTGGTGTATAACCCAATGGGGGATGCTCTCTCAACAAACTTTAAGAGCTGACTTTTAGCTGTCCCAGGATCCCCCAAAAGAAGCACATTTATATCACCACGAAGGGTCAGACCGTCGGGAAGTTTAATAGGGGATCCACCGAATAAGAGACAACTGATGGCTTTTTTAATATCATCGCTTCCATATATCGAAGGCGCGATACTTCGCGATATTATCTCGTATGAATCGTTGCGAGCTGCAAACTCTCTAAACTGCTGTTCCTCCTCAGGTGTGAATATAGAGGCATGAGTATTCGTGAATCCGGATAGATTTGACTGCAGAAACGACGTACCAACATCATGTTCAATACCGATAACACACAGGTACGGTTTCCGCACACCGATTGAGCGACCACCCAATGATTTGTCACTCTTACTTACAACTCCTTTCTTGATGGAATAAACCCCTACGACAGTAATCTTATTACCCGGTGAGCATTGCTCAATAAGATTCCTGTCGCAATAGAGCTGTAAGTGTCTCGGCATCTCACCAGTGGGGGTAGCATCGGGCATTTCCTGAAGCTTAAGTATTTGATAATCGACACAAACACACTTGTCGGGAACAACAAAGAAAGGATCAAGTGGACATTGGCCCTTCATCCCTGCTGCGGCAGAGCCAGGGTTTGAGGAAGGACACTTTCGGGGGAGCGCATATCCGTCAAGCCCAGGTTTGAGGTGTATATTAGGAATGGTGGTTCTACAGCTTCGACACATAAGGGTTACATTAACTGCCCTGACTTTGACCGATGAGGCACTTACTACGACTCCAGACAGCTTTACCAGCTTGGATACCCTGTCCGACTTTAGGTTGCGAATGGACACTGAATTGGCATCCCACGAGAGCACCACTTGTATTTGGTTTATTTTTTCAAATCCAACAGGTCGAGGTTGGGTGATTTCGTCGGCCACCTCTTGACAGGCCTTCTCGAATAAAGGAAGATACTCTCCAGGTTTCTCAATCACGACGTCAGAGAGAGTTTCATTAAAACTAGCCAAATCTCTAAGACTCACATTTATGTAGTAGTTATGTAGGTTACATGAGTTTCTTAACCGATCCCTACAAAATATATTAGGAGTACTAAAAACTCTCACCTATAAACATAGGTCGACTTTGAATCTTGAAACTGCCTCAAAAACTCTTTAAAATTTCTAATTGTCCTTAAACGTGTATTCTGAAGACCTGCAGCCTGGTCATCGCCATTGAAAGCATTAGTAAAAAATATTCCAGGATCGTCAAAACCAGACATTGCGAAATCCCGCAAATTTTACAAAGCAAAGTGAGCAAGCGTATTGTCCTTTCAGATCTATCTCTTATGCAGGTCGATGCTATATCGTGCTCCACTTATTTGATCACGTGATTTTTATATTGGATCTTTTAATTTTAGCTACTATTGTTTATTAGAAAAATTTAAGTTGAATTTAAAATTTAATGAAAACTTTTACTGCAAACAAAATATCTCACTGGTTATAACCTGTCCATAGTCACAGTTATAATTATGGATGTGGTTAAATATCTGAATAAACATTTAGCCCGGTTGGGCTAGATTAGAAGTATTGATTTCACATACTCTATATTATATTTAGTAGGATTCCTATATTTTTTTATGAAATCTTTAAATATTTCAGTTTGATAAAAACTAATTATTTGGCAGCTAACCATTAACGAATCCAATAACTTTTATAGAATCAATTTGACTTTAAGATAAAATAAGTTATATTTAGTGATGTTGTCAATACACTTGTGGTGCCACCCCATTTAATCGCGGCACACCCACTGACGGGGCGGGCGGCGAAGTAGTTATAGACGGTATAACGATAGTATTTAGTCATTGTTTTTTCTTTTATCAGTTGTAGATTAATATATAAATGGAAAGTGACAAAAACCTGGGAAGTGACTTTTCGAAGTCACTGTTCGTCAATTACATTTCCGGGGGGAAATACCCGGCAGGGTACCTCAACACTTTTTCTCGTTTTTTTAATTCCATATGAAACATCTTTTATTAAATTCCTTCAAGTTATGTGATTAAAATTTGGCGATATACTTTGTATTTATGCTATCCACACTCAAAAATCAACACAATATTAATGTACTATTCTAAAGAAGCTAAAGGATTTTGCCATTGAATTTTTATAAATTTTTATAAGCATATGACAGTGGATAATTAACAATATTACGGTTAATAATTATTCATAAACGATAAGTTTAAACAAACTTTCCAGTACTTAATAAGATAGCTGCTTCGAGAGGAAACTTCAGGCATGCATATACTATCAGTTGTCATAGGGCAGTTTACTACACTATAATTCACTAAGATCAAAGTTTTTGCACACTGAAGGGCCAAAAATTAAATACTTTGTATTGTATAAACAATAGTTAATTGGCAAAAAAGATTGATTATGATATAGAATAATTACTGTTAAGTCGAAGGATATAATTTATCTTATGGTACACGAACGTAGATGTATACCAACTAGGACCTAAATTTACTCACGTATTCGTTTCGGTTCAAATCGGATCCAGATATATCCGAGGGTTATAATATTTAAATGGAAACTTGATATGTTCAGTTAAAACATGGAATCACAAAGTATCTATGCTGGGGCATCAATCCACTGCTACTATTGTTAAAAAATCTTTTGAGCATAAAACGCGATATTTTCAATCTTTTTAAATATCTTATTTTTATAGAAAATTATAATAATATTTTTAATAAAAACTGGTTATACGATTCATAGGCTTTTTAGAATAACAAAAGAAGAGCACCTAAAATATTTTTTGTTCAAGCATCCTGTCGGTATCCTAGAATCAGTCCAGGCCTCTTCATATTTACATTAAATGTTTTTATCGAGACTATTTCATGTAATTTTCATATGTTAATGTGGAATCCCGTCGGCGGGTGAACAGTTTCCACGTAGTATGAAAACAACGACTTCGCTTTCGGATATCGGTTTTTAAGACACATAATATATGTATTTAAAATTTAGTGAAATAAGTAATTACTACTACTCACGTTTGTCCCTTCCTTTCCGCTACTGCCCGCCTTTGTCATTATGTGGGCGTTGGCACCACAGGTAAAAACATGCATTTTGCAGAGGAAATTTTTTTAAAAATATTTTCATTAACCTAAATAGGTCTTATAAAATTGGTAGCAGTTTTGAAGCCACGAGATCAATATATGGAAATGGTTAAAACGCTACTGTATTTCTGAATTTGTGACCAATACAAATATAAGGAAATAAACCAAAAATTTTTGTTTATAATTTGAAAATTTTATAATAATAATTTAATGAGGTTTTAAAATGTGTTAAAGTTTCTATATTTATGAAAGAAAAATCTCAAATTTTTTAAAAATTTTCAGAATAATATAAAAAGCTATAAAATCTAGCCATTTTTTCATAGAAATAATTTATCATAAACCAAAGATTTTTTAATATTTCTAATCCACCAATAGAGAACCACAATAGGTACGGATATTAACGCGAATATAACTACTTTTTATTAAATATATTATATGTTGGAACTTTTTTTAGTATTTCACAGGTTGGAAAGCACTCAGCAATTAATTACTTTACTCTGAACAAAATAGATTTTAGAGAGTATTCCTAAAATGTGTCTGAAAATTTGAAATATAATTTTGATTAAACAAGGGAATTGAAAATATATTTTTTAATCAAAAAATTTCTAATTTTTATACGTATTAAACAGGATTTAAATGAAATTTTCTTTTTATTTTTTTTATTTGACACCTACAATGGATAAAATGTAAGATTTAATGTTCATATATCCATTTAAAAGAGTTTTCGTGATCATAGATTTAAAAAATAGAATGCAGTACTTTGCATAAAATTGAGTTTAAAATAAATTACGAAGGTTCTGCTATTTTCAAAATCTCATAATTAAAAATATTTCATCTGTTATTTTATCCAATTATTACTTTTTGATTATATTTGTTCGCTTATAAGGTTTTTAGTTTGGTTAACCTAAGAGCTTTCAAACTTTTTTAACATCGTAAATACTACCAAAAATCGAAAAATATTAGAATATAGTTTACTCTTATATCAAAATGACTTGATTTTTATCCGATATTGTTTCGACTGATCGGGTCATCTCTTTGGTACAGTTTAGGTATATTTACGACATGTGGAAGAATAAAATTAAATTGATTTTCCACTTTAATCGTGTTATTGTGGCAAAAGCAAAACCTAATCTATAATTCATGAAATTGAGCATTCAAGAAATGATAAAAAAGTAAAAGTTCGATTTTTATCACTTAGCTGAAGAAAAAATAGTTTTTTCATAGTATAACAACGTCACGTCAGATTGATGATCAGAGACTAAATATTATCTTAAAAGCATTAGGCACAAGAGTTACTAATAAATTTTTCAACGAAATATGATAGTTATTGACTTTCATTCGACTAAATTTTACATTTATCTTATATAAACTGTTTAATAAAATAAAAGCTGTAAGAGTTTTGTATAAAGTATCAATATTACAAAAGAAGATGGCTTAATACACTAGCATTCTTAATTTTTTTTTATATTTTTTCTGATCTGAAAGGTTTTACACTTAAAAAGATATTTTAATCATTCTCTATTTATATTAAAAAAGAATAATTTACTTTAGATAAAAGATATACCCTTACTGGATTTTACAAAAGTTAAGCATTTGTTAGCAAGGAAATGGAATTTTCAAAAGCTTCAAAGTGTTAATTGCTTGGCTTAACGAATTAAATGACATGATCCGTGTATACTAAAAAGGATTTTCAAAAAACAGATTAAAATTTGTGGTATTACCCGATAAGTGGTAATAACAATATTATTTAATCCAAAAGCAGTTGTCGTGTACATATATAAGCTTAACGACATTGCAAGTAGCTTTTTTAGAGTAAAAAAAGTCCAAGGAATTTAGCAATAACCTGAATTGAGTCAATTTTAGTGATCCATTTAGTATCTAACAACAAATTAAATGTATTGTTTATTTGAAATTAGATTATAATAAGATATATTTTCTGTATTTAACCTTATTTTTTCATGCATAATTTTAACCCATTGTTATTTTTTATTTCATTAAAATAAAAAAAA
>LDMZ01062030.1:0-15696 GCA_001455285.1 Sphaeromyxa zaharoni
GGGAAAAAAATAATTTTAATTTGAAATAAAATAAATTGTCATTATATATATATTGTAAGATCGTTCTTGCATATTCTAAATAGAGAAATATTTTTACTTAACCTTGACTCTTTATTTATTGTGAAGATACAAACCAAGGACGGACAAGATCAAAGAATTTTTTATATTTATTTCTTAGGTATAATTATGCTTATAAAAGTCTGACTTGTAACCAGTATTTCAAGTTGTAGAGACAAAGTCAAATAATTGGTAAAACACTTTGTTTCTTGATGTGGAAGATTAATCCGCTTTTTTTATGTAAAAGCTAATTAGAGATAAAAATTCTGTATAATGCACCATCAAGGATTTTTAAACTAAAAAATTATGTTTATCGTTTTTTTTCTTTTAAAGTTCATCCCAAAAATGAATATTCCATATGTTATTTTTTACATATATATTTAGTTGCATTGGGGTGTCAGGAAATTATATATATCATTTTGTTTTCATTTTTATATTTATCAAAAAAATTTTATATTAAAGTATCAGTACACTATTCCTTGTCTTCATGTTGTTAAATATGGAATATTGTGTACTCAATTTCCGGTATATCGGTATTTGTATTTTTTTAAAAATGAATGGCACTTATTTAAAAAGCCATTATTCGGATAAGAATATCAATACATGGAACTGGTTAAATTTTTTCGCCAAATTTGTATGAAATCGACTTTTAAATATTAAAAAATGTACTTTCATCAAATAGTATTGCAGGTATCGAAATATTTTTGTCTAAATTAGCTAAATTATTGTAATAGTTTCAATTTCCTTCCTTAAATTCAGCAATATCAAATAACCTTAATTTTTCAACTTTTATAATTTCATGATCGATTACAAATTTTGATATTAATAATTTTTTATTGTTTTATCAATTGTTTTTATAAATATTTTTAAGAAATTTGTTTAAATCAGCAGATAAAATTTCTTAGTATACGCTGGTACCCGATTAGAGGAATGCATTTTACGGATCTATATTTATTTTTTTCAAATTTAGTGTATCTATAAAATATATTATATTAATTTCAAAATGAATAAACGGAAATTTGAGTTCTTGAGATATATAAAGATAATCATCTAGGAAACATAGTTTACTGTTGTGATATTATTTTTCACGCTTTCTACATTTTTTGTGGGTTTCTGAATTAATAGGAAAATTCTGTTAAAATCCTTATAAAATTTAGTAAATTTTCTTTCAATGTTGTTCTTTTCATTAATTGCAGCTTTCCTTTCCCAAATCATACATCCCTTTTTTTTTAAATTAAAAAAAAATATTATCATTCTTTTAGATTAATCTATAATTTCTTACCGGTTTATAATTTATCGGAAGGAATCTGTACATTACATTAAAATGTCATAGTAGCTTATGTATACATCGTATTTTTTGCATTTATTTTATTAGAAAATATATCATAGATATGGCAAACTTATTTTTTAAATTTCTAATTTATGAAAGAATCTGTTATTTTTTATCGAAATATATTAAAGTTTATTATACTATCATTATTATAATTCTTTCATAGATTCAAATACAGATTTTCATCTAGTATATTCCTTTAAAAAATCTTGAATGGTATCTTTCTCAAATAATCGAAGATTGATGTAATAATTGGTTATTAAATTATTCGACATGTTCTTTTGCTATACTTATAATTAACAATTAAGTACTAGAAAGTAAACACGATCCTATTTGTTTGTTCATTATTTAATTTTGGATCCTGTTAATTTTTATTCTGATAATATCTACTTTCATTCTAATTTATTAAATATGGGGGATACAACCAATCCTAACAAAATAATTGCCAATTAGAGTTTATTTATATCGAAATAATTAATTGATATTAAACCACATTTAATTACTAAATCTCTCCCCTTCATTATTAATCCTTTTGTTGAATATAAAAGCTGTTAAATAAATTCCTTAAAGTTTTTGAAACATATGTTATACATCATTTAAATTTATAAAAAAAATTTTAGCAGAAAATTATTATTAAAGCTGAACTAACCTTTGTACTTGTTAAATTAATTGAACTTTACTACCTTAATAAGCTCATTATATAAATTATATTTTACCGGAGTTGTTTTCGATATAAGTATTTATTTTTATAGAATTGTATAAAATACAATATTGAATTATGGTTATGTTGTATTGGATACCAACAAAGTGTAAATTGATGGATTTCGTTTATACTCTTGAAACTGAAAAATAACTTATTCTGTAACTACATATCTCGTGAACATAACATTTCTCAATTAGTTTACGGCAATTTGATATTGTTTGACGTCTTTTAGGGTACACTCTGTTTTTGATGAATCATTTGCAGGGTTACGCGTACTGGTCAGTAAGTACTTCGAAAATAACGGAGACGTTTTTAATAATTTTTGTGTTTAAATTAAATTTTATAACGTATCTCTCGCGAAAACTTAATAAAGCTTATTATTTGTGACCTGATACAAAAATTGCTCCTATTCAATAATTAATAAATCATGTTTTTATACAGTTTGTTTAAAAAATTTTATAATTTAAATTTGGATTGCTTTTATATTTTCATGAGAGTCTTGCACATTATTCTCGAAAATGCTACCCTTGTTTGTTGGAGGTTCATATTATTGATGGAGTCTTTTATATAGGCTTATTATCTGTTTTGTGACCACGGTTCTCGAATAATTTTATGCTTATTCCTGGTTTATGTGATTCATGCACTATTTACATAAAATAGATTTTATGTCAAGCTAATTATTCAAAATTATTTATTACTATCCTTTTTGGGGTTTTAGTATGTCTAATAATAAGGAATATATTTTTTAAAGATTATAATTTTCTCATATTGAATAATTTATGGTTTTGATTAAGTTTAAGTCATTACCTTTTTTCTCAAGTAATAAAAAATAACCATTATTTGATGTACATGTATTAAGCTAATTAAGAGTTGTACTGATATGATAATTAAATTTAACGAATAAATGGAATTATTTTTTCAACTAAAAGTAATTTTTGATTAAGTATCAATATTTTATTAATTTATTTAATTAATTCTTTGACAAATATTTTTGTTGATAATGTAAAAAGTGTTAAACAAGTATTGAAAAAATTCGTTTGTAAGTAAGTAATTGATAATAGGTATACGTTGTATGTTGGAACTCCACCATTCGAAACAAATACATTATCTGATACGTATAATAGGATAAAGAAAAATAATTATACAATACCTTCCAGAGTTCCAAAAGCAGTTCAAAGATTAATTGTTAAATTGTTGCAAAGTGATCCAAGTAAAAGACCATCAATAAAAGATGTTCTTAATGATTCTTATTTCACAAGTGGCTTTCTTCCCCAAAGCCTTCCCCTTAGCTCTCTGACTGTTTCACCGAGATTCCCAGCTATATATACTGGTCTTCCGCAGCCTGTTGTGGGTGGTGCGAATGGTTCAGTCGTTCCAGCTAAGAATGGTAAAGTCAACAATAGCCCTGCTACTCCTGTAGTCACAGAAAGAAGCCGCGCAGTCAAAGTTGTCGAGGGAACCATGATCAGTTTTGATGACGAGAACGAGAAAGAAATTATTGATCCAAAAGACCATTACCTTTCAGAAATATTAGAGCAACTTAGTGGTCTATTGGTGAGAAATCCCCACAAATTTTCCAAAATACAAATGGACGAGGCTGAAGATCCTGCTTGTGCTCCTTTTTACTGGATTGGAAAATGGGTGGATTATACTTTGAAGTTCGGATTTGCGTATCAATTAAATGATGGAAGTACTGGTTTACTTTATAATGATTTAACCCGGATGCTTTGTACACAGGACAAAAGGTATAAAATAGCTGTATGTAGTAATTATACGGACTACAGATTCGTTACATATATTGATCATGATGGCGTTGAATCCTATATGACCATATCTGACTACCCTAGTGAATTGAAAAAGAAAATGGACATTTTTAATTTTCTAGATAAGTATATGACCAAGGACCTTATTAATGTAAGTCCTTTTGTTTTCATCATTTTTTAATGCTAGGCTGGTGATGACATGACCCCGACAAGATGTGGAGATATGGGGCGCCTACCCTTTTTATTGAAATATGTTAAGCATAGTAACTGTATTGTGTTTCATCTAAATTGTGGTATCCTACAGGTAATGTGAATAAATTTTTTAACCCTTAAAGATTAATTTTCTGGATGATCATTGTAAGATGATATTGTGTCCTCAGTTAAATTCACTGACATATATTGACAGCAATCGAATATCCCATACCTATAGATTAGGGTTTTTAGAAAAATACGGTTGTACTGGAACTATTTTCGAAAGACTTAAATTTGCTCGTCATGAGGTTAAAACCTTGATTTCAGAACAAAAAGCCACAGAATAGATCTAGTATATAATTACTGGCTACTTAAATTTTTATCCTTAATTGGTTATTATAAAAATTACATCATTTTTCATTCTCTGTGTTATTCTTGATTGAGTGTTGTTCAACTTCCGTTAGCATTCTTTCTTCAGTTTCCATTATTTCATCTGGTTTTTTATACTTAAAATGATTTATTCAATAATAAAAACAGCTACAAAAATTGTTAAAACATCATTTTCATGAGAGAGTGATATATCGACATTTCTTAGCTGCCATCCAATTCTATCTAGATCAGGGACACTAAATTTTTTAAAATATCTATATTCGTAAAATATGAAAAGAGGTTAAACTTTTTATTTTTGGTTCTTATGACGATTTGATTTTCTTCGGCCGTAACGTTATATATATCAATAGGATATGGCACGTTTATTAGTTTCCAAACAAAGTGTAACTTTGAATCATCAACTCGGTATATAAGTGGCTAAAAAGTATTAAAACCCAATAAATAAATATAATTTCCGTAACAACGAACATAAAGTTTAAATCGTTGGCACATAATTCTTCGCCTAATGACCCTTGTCAATGAATTTCTTTTGGTAAGATATAAACATTAATTTACCACTAAAAATTCTGTGTATGTACATACATAACAATCTTTCAATACTCATTTCATAAATTTTTTAAGGCGATGTAAACATAAACTAGTTTGCATTCTAATTACTAAAGGCCAAGAATTTTCCGAAACCGTAGATATTTTAAATTTGGGAAAATTAAAATATGATTGTGCACTGCCTGAGGATGCCTCATTCAGAGGTATGATTCCTGGTTATGGCTACATGCATAAAATTTGATGTGTGTTCCGTTTGTTTTTTAAATCTTATAGCTAACAAGTGTTCAGTTTCATGATACTTTCCTGATTAAATTTTAGGTTATGGATAACATTTGCAATATATAACAAAACGCTAAAAATCTTATTCGAGTTGTAACTCCCTTTTTGGATGAGGTTGAAGTCTTGTCGATATGTGTGGACATTGTGGTTTTAATGCTAAAGACCATTTTAGTATATCGTTTATTTGGTTCTACTATATTTCTGACTAAAACCGGTCATGAATCTGCCATTGATGAAGAGTTACACAAGACCTAAATGTATTGATAGTTTAGTTGTGAAAGTTAATTTGAAAATCACTTTTTCAGACTAATGAATAGCGTGCTTATATTTGATTGTGGGTTCATTAAGTTCAAGTTCTGATTCCTTGAAAAAAACTCGAGGGAATCTCAAAATAAAGCATATAGGTATTTATTAACTAAGGCTAAATTAGCTTCGTTAAATGCTTAAATGTCTAAGATAATTAGATGATATTAAAGTTTTTAATTTTTTCCATTTTATTGCATTATAATATTTTTTCCATAAATTCAGCATAAACGAATCAAAATATTCAATACATACAACAAAAAATTTTAAATTATCTATATAATGCTAAGGCCGGCGTTTAAATTACTTAAAAGGAACATACAATTCTTAATTAATCATATTTTTAATTAGTGGCTACTCTCCATTCAACATTTTAATAAATTGACGACTTATAGATGTTTTCTAAAATTAATTGTTTTTAAAAAAATAATTACTTGTCTTTTACCCCCTGTTAATGGTCTGCCGTTAATATATTTTAATGAACTTTAACACTCTAAATAAACATTATAAATAAAAAAGTAACTGATTTAATGTACTTTCAGTAACAATATTATTTTCTGGAGATAAATAATAAAGTATTTAAATATAAAAAAATAATACAATTTGAGTTTCTTTGCTTGTGAAGCCAAAAAGGACGAGTTATGTTCAGTCAATTAAAAATTTCAATATTTTAAAATAAGTAATATTCTTGGCTCACTGCTATACTTAAAATTATATTTTATTTTACCCATACTTGCTTTAAGGTAAATAATAACGTTGACATCAATTCCCATATAGCAATTAATTAGTCCTAAATTGAAATTCGTTAAATTAGACGATGAGAAACTACTCTTAATGGTTAACTGTTCCATAGCTGTTTATGAGGTTTACATTGCTATCACAAAACCTTCGGATCCACTTTTGCATGTTTATTCACTTGATGCTTTCCTTACGAAAATTTTTGCAACATGATTTGCTGTTACAATGGCAAAAACACTTTAAAATTCGAATAATATCACGTCTAATATGCCCGATTGATGATTCTACTTTGATAGAACAGAACTCTCCAGAGACGATTATGATCATAACGGAAAAAATTAATGAAGGAGACTAACACTCACTATACAGATCAATGTGGCTCCATTCCGACCATCTAAATCAGAAAGAACAGGATTAAATTGTATGGAACATCGGTTAAACTCACGAACAATGAGCAAAATAATTTCATATTAAACTAGTTGTAAATTAAATTTTTTCTAAAGAATAATCTGTACGCATTCTTTCAATACAAATGCTCTAATGAATTTTTCCTACATGTAAGTAGCCTGTTAAAATGATAAATGCTTACAGCTTATATTTCTAATAATTTACTTAAGGTCAGACATTGTTAATTTATTCATTTAAACTTGGCCACCAGCTATAAAACTAGTTCAATATATAACTTAATAAAATTTAAAACTATATCTAGTACCCTCACATGATGGAGACAACTTAAATCATTGTATACGTATATATAAAATCTTCATTGCACCTTATTGAAAACGCAAATTTCACTAATATATACTAGTCTGCTACATGGGGCGAAAGCATAGGTTCTAGAACACATCAAGATGTCACCGTAACAAACAATATTTAAGCTAATCAGCTGAATATTTATATAGTAATATTATTATATCTTTGTCTATGTTTTCCCACACGAACAGGAATATTTTAACAAAAAATATCTTATACTTTGATGAAAACTTAAAATATCAAATTCAATGATGAATTGCTCAAAAAAATCTGGCATTCTTATAAAGAGAAATCTAATTATAATTGTAAATATTTTAATTACTACAAGATTGATAAAACGATTTTTAAGTACCAACTTCTAATAGTTCCTGTATCTAAAAAATTTATCCGATCCTATGTTCCCAATTTCATTGCATAATGTAATGTAAATAAAAAGGCAAGTTGAATAGGCTTATATTAGAAAGATAAAACCTTCAGAAAACTTAAATGACAAAAAATTACGGTTATAATTCATGTTTTAGCAGCAAATGAATTAATACTTTAAGCAAGAACTATATCTAGGCTTTTTATTATACTATTCAATATGTTCATATCACATTATCAATTTTACTAAAAAATATACTTATCCTATTAAAAAGATATTATCCTATAACAACATATAACTAATGAATTCTAAAAACTCAATATATATAATTTATAGTAGCTACAATGAAAAATAAACTGTATCAAACCAAATCGTCATTAATGTAAATACGGTAAAAATACAGCCTAAGTTCAAAATAAAATAGTTATTTAAATTCTATTTACTTTGATAGAAAATGTACATACATCTTCATATATCATAGAGAAATCAGTATATTCTGCACTCATTGCCCTGCAAGCAATTCTTTTTTCAGTGATTAGCTCTTATTTGTTAATTTTTGAGTTCAAGACATCACTATTACTTTACGTTTACTAAATACCTCATAATGATAGACACTTAAAAGATTTTTGATTATTTGTGGTCTTTTTTAAGTAGTATTTCCAATGAAAAATGTTCTGTTTGTCGGTCAATTTCGTTTAATTTAATCTTCTAACAGCTCCATGTCATACGCTTTAACCGGAGTTTCAAATTAAATATTTCAAAATAGCAGTAATGGAACTATATTTCGGAAACTAATAAACTTATCAAATTTTCTTGTTTAAGCCACTTCCTTCTCAAAGAGATAAACATGTTTCCAACTGTAGCCAATTTTAACAAATTTATATTAATAATAATATCGCTCAAAAACACGCGTATTTCATTTTTTATAAATTTAATGTACTTCGAAAGATGTACGATAAATCTTTCTTAGCATATATAGTGGTGATCAGCGATCACATACATTACAACCCTTTCTCTAAATAGCTACTTTAAGGATTCCAGCCTGTAGTGAGTCACCATCTATAATATTTAGAATTAGGCTAGTTTTTTCCTTGTGATTCGCCAATCTCATTTTCCCATTATTGTCATGTCGTAAGCTTTTACAATATCAAATATTCCATAGTTGGTGACATTTAAAATTCTTGATGTATGTATTAAACTCATTACTTTTCTTGAATTTTTAAACAAATGCGTACTGCAAAAAAATGATATCGAATAACTGAATTTTTATTCGGAATGGAATATGGATGATATTTTTTGCCCAAAATTTTATAGAGTGGATTAATTTGCAAAAATGACTTTAACTGATAAAAGCACTTTTAATTGGTGGTTGAATTTAGGCTAAGTAAGTTATCCCCGTTACATACCTGGATATTAGTAACATTTTTCTGAATTATGAATACAGAAAATTGGCATAAAATCTTTATAAAAAATAATTCTTTAAAAAATACCGTAATTACAGTTTACAAGTCAAAAAAATTTTTACCGTGAATTGTTGGATGGGTGAAAAAAGTGAATTTATTCCAAATAGTCTGATTAAAAAATATAGGAACACTGTGGATTTTTTTATTTGCTAAAAGCAAAGTTTTTCTTATGTATTATTTTTTTAAAAAACTATTATATATTTCAGCAATTAATCTTAACTTTCCTTCGAACGAACCAATACACTAAAAAGTATTCAAAGATTTGCCAGTTCTTAATTTTAAATAGAATTTTTTCATATAAAGATTGATTAAGAACCTTATAAGTATCACTAACCAACGCAAAGATTGGAATGGGTAGCCTACTATCTATTCATGGAGCCAATATTGTTTTTCTTAGAAGAACCTAATAAATTTTATCAATCAAATGATAGTAAGAAGAGATCGATGAGAGTATGGCGTGCTAGTAAATGGCACATCAACCCGACGCACAGTTTGAATTATCATAAACCGTAGTAAAGTGAGGCCTAACAATCCACAATGACTAAAGAAATTTTCATTATTTTAACTAACTTTACACTAAAGTCTGAGTTACATATCCCACGGTATTCAAATTGAGAGAATACACCTTTCATACAATCAGGATCAATTTTTCCTGATAGCAAATATGGGAAACGTTAATGCAAGTAGTTTCTCTATGTAACGTACTTGTAACATCTTTATATTGGTCAGGAAGAGCTAGAACTTTTTATTGGTACGATTGTGGTACATTGATGGTAATAAAGATTAATGCTTCCCTGTGATACTAATTATATGTTCTTAAAATTTGGAGACAATCTTAATTATAATTCATATCATATAACAATAATATGAAAGAAAAGTTGAAAATCTCTGACTAATTTGTTGTGTTCCCTCAAGTACATTTTTCGATCATCAACCAGCTTTTCTCATATCTAATAGTTTCCTTAGCAATAAAGTCAGTATCTATCGAATGGAAATTGGCAATTTGAGAACCTGAACTGGCTTTGTCTTTCTTTTCCATAATAAAAGCTTGCTGTGCGTCATGACTCAAAAGTGGTTTATGGATTGAGTCGGATAGCACGTGGGCTATCTCAAACTGATGCTCTGTATGCTCATAGTTCTGACCTTTCTATCATGGTCATAATGAAAATTATATTGAATTGATCGGTCGTAGTATAGGCACTACATAGTTTTTTTGTACATCAGTATAAAATGCTAATCAAAAGGTCTGTGTCATTGATGATATTTTACGTTCAGTAGATAATTAAATTGAATTCTTAATTTTTAGCAGTTTATTGATATTCTTTAATGTGTGAATCTTGGGGAAACACTATTTTTGTCAGCATTAAACGACGAAGTTGTTCAAAAAGGAATTGTAAGAATCAGGTTTCTACTTCGAAAAATACTTTTTTCTGTAAAACAAAACACATAAATGAACTGATAAAACTAGCTTATTTGATGTTGTTTGATCTAAAGACCGGTAAGATTGAAACATTTGGAACTGATTGATAAAACTGCAACACCAAATATAATACGTTTTCATCAGTTAGCGTCTTATAACATTGGTTTTAAAGATATCATAGATGGAGAAGAAGACATTATCGTCAAGATTGATTGGGCAATGCTCGTTAAGGCTATGTACATTAGGGGATACAGAGTTGAAGGTACTTGGTAAGATAGAATGAACTTCAGAGATGAATTAATTTAAAGAAGAGGTCCCAAATAAAAGAGACTCAACATTTTTGAATATTATAAGTATGACCATAAAACCAGGATCAATACAATTTACGTGTTGTTCAGACCGTATAATAACCGTAAATATTATTACATACACATGACCAATCATAAATCATTCTGAAAAAACAGAGTTTCGTACAAAAACTTAAAAGGAACGTGGAATGGTCTGAAATAAAAATTTTTTCCAAGGAATCCAACAAAATCAATTGATGAAAATGAATAGGCTCAAGATAGTCTCATAAATGATTTCCTTAGAGAGTTTAAATGGCGAGGTCAACAGCTCGATAATCTCTGTAATGAAATTCATTTCAGCTCTACAAGAGATAATATATCAAGATTAATTTGGTATAAATATGATTTTTATAGTTAATTATTCCTTTATTTATATTATCATATGAGATTATCCATATTATATTATCTCTCGGTAGATTATATTTGAATATATATATCTATAAAAGTAATTCTGTCGAAAGATTTATACGAAATTCAACGAAACTATAATATCTAAAATTTTTGAATAATTGAGGAATATCAGCAGCGATATATTAGTGAACAATTTCGGTTAGAGAAATTGATTAAAAAAAAGTAGAAGATCATGAATTTTGTCTTAAGCTATAATTTCACGAATTTAAAGAAAAATATAAAAAAGTATATGGCCATATATATATTTTGTAATTTATTTAGACTTACATAATTCGCAAAACTTGGATTGTAAAACTGAATTATAATATATTTAATAGAAAGTATTCATATCGCAAAAAATTGTTTAATCAAAATCATCAGGTCAATTATAAAGCAGATATTATTTAGTAAGAATTATCCAAACTCTACGGAAATAATTTTTTTTGTAGAAAATTAATCAAAATTGCTAATTCCACATTAAATCCTAAAGATTATCATTAATTAGCTCATGCCACATTTATTTACAAAATTTAAGTTCCATTTTCTAGAAAAACATTAATAAATTGAAGTCCCTGCAATTCTTTAGCTAAACTTCACACATTTTTGAAAAAACAGTATGGAGACTACTACGATTCAGCCTATTAGATTTTATGCATTCGTAAATGCATACAAAACAAATGTTATATATGATTTGATTTAAGTTATAGGCATTAAATAAATATATATTAAGTAACATATAGCTATATTAGCGTGGGTTTTAAGGACTGCAAAACTGTTGATAAAATCAATGTTTCAAAAGCAGCACTGGATATAAACACTATTTTTTCACGTATATAAAACGAGGTAAAAATTTTTTCATCACTTTATTAAAAGTTTTTATTCTCAATTGTGAAAATCGCACTTGATTTTTACATGCAAAAAAACCTAGAATATTAGCTTTAGACAAAATTTTTTTATCTGAAGTTAGCCCTTTTTTATTTCTACAATAAAATATGTAGAGTATATCGGATCGTTGAAATAATATATCTCATATCAGATTCATGACTTAAAATAAATTTTTTCTAAAAAATTCATTCATGAAATTTCAAAATTGACCGATTCAAAATTTCCCGGCTACTGAAAAGAAAACAGTATTTTACCAAAGCCAATAAATAAAAATAAAAAGTATGGTTTACAAACTCATTTACTGAAAAATTCAAATATGTATCTTCATTATTAATTTTATAAACCGCATTACTTAAACAATCAGGATAAAAATGGCGAAGCCGCCGGCTTTAGCTTGAAAACTTGAATTATTGGATTCCGTCTAGGAATAAATATGTGACCTGCAACCACTATTCCAGCTTTGGTATATCCTTGAATACTAGTTCTAGTATAGCTAAAGATTCTTATAAAATCTGGTATTGAAGGTAGCATCATCAGATAATAAACAAAAAACAGGTAGTTATTACATGTAACAGAAACATTGTAAGATAAAATTCAGAACCTAACTTAGTGTTTAAATACATCACAGGCAGTGAATCAAGTTTTTTATTAACTGTGCATGAAATACAACAAACCTTATTTAAAAGCTAAAGAAAGGAACATCATACCTTAAAAATAGAGTAAAATTATAAAAAACAACCCAGAAATTTTATGTTTTGAAGGTTCCTTATATAACTAATACAATTACTTAGACTAGTAGCCATTGAATAAAAGACCCTTAAAATACATTTTGATAATTAATAAGCTTTATTATTGCCAAACATCCAGATTAAATTCTTAAGAAAAATTGTATAAATATTTATTTGCCTAACAAAAAAATAATATAATTAAAAAATTAATATCCTGGACAAATTCAGACTTACATTAGTGTGACTTACTGCGATTTCATTCTCCTGAGGCTCCGTTTTCTCAAGTCCCCATTCATAATCTGGACCAACTTCGACGTCCCATCCTTGAGAAACGTACTTCCCCAAATTAGGATCTCGAATTGGAGCTTTATTTAAATTCTTCCACTTCCTAGCTATTTCCTATCAGAGAAAACTAAATTATCAAATACTTCTCAGGGTTCTCCTTACAGTATCATACTCTTCGAGCATCTCACGCCCGTCCGAGAACATGTATATTATGGTACATTTAGCTTTGAAAATTTATTTCAATCAATAGGATACATAGAATTGGCAAAAAAACTTACTATCGTGAAAACTGTACGATTTAACAGCCGTTTCAAGTGATTTATACCACGCTTCCGGGTTGTGAACTAGCGGCATAGCGTATAACATTTCATTCAAACGACCATTCATCACATTTGTCTAGTAAACCGCCTCAACGCACGAAATTAGGTGATGATGATATTTATGCTACCGTCATGCGCGTGAAAGCGTATTTTGAAAGCTATTTTCTTTAATAATTTTGATGTTAACCCATAAAAACGAAAGCAAAGGCTTAGCTTTAACCTGTGAGGTATGTTTTTCCGCCAGTGTTTTTTTTATTTACTTTACTGCTTAGTTGTAAATGTTTACCTATCCATATCTTCTTACCAATTCATTCACGGATTACCTTTTGTAATACACGTAGATTGAAAACCCCTTGATTTAAATCAGGTGTTACTGTCCCGCTTGGTTTTATTTTTATCGTAATCACTATTTGTCCAAAGTTTTTTTTTGTAATTGGTGAATTCAATTTTCCCACAACTGTTAGGTGTGGCAATAAATTATAAGATAGAATGTGAACCTCATGACGCATAATGAAATTATTTTTGAAAAATTTATAACTAAATGACAATTACATTTTCTTCCGAATTTACGGGTGTATTAAATAAATTTCTATATAAATCGTTTTGTTATTGTTGTATTAATTCTTATAGTATATATAGTGTCAAGTGTTACGAAGTAGGTCTGTTAACCTACGTGGATAAGCGATAGGTCGTATTACTCGTGATGATAGGATCACGAATTCAATTTTGGGTCTGCATGCTTTTACTCCTCTCACGCTCTCAAAAATTTATGGAAATGATTAGTTCAATAACTATTACTTCTATTACATTCCTTTAAATACATTTAACCATCAACTTATGAAATATTGTACTGATCTAGATAATTACATATACCAAAAATTTTTCATGAGTAATCACACATCGTCAAATGAAGTTTGAATAAATTCTAGATTAAATCCTTGAACTGCCAGTGAGATGTACCTTTTTATATGTAATTAAGTAGATGAAGGTCACATTCTGTATTGTTCTTGCAGCGACGTCTTTTTGATTACCGTGGTTCTTATGTATTTAGTAAAAAAAATTAAGCCACTATTGAACTATCAACTTTCCAGGGATCAAAATTTCATTTTTTTAGTCCTTTGAACAAATTATACAGAAAGTGGAAGGAATTTGCGATGGTCGGTAACAGGACGACACATGAATTTAAATTAATTTTTATCAGGAAAATATGTGTTTTTATATTGCTTCTTTTAAATCATTGATGATGATAGCCGTAGTATCATATAAAGCATATTCATTTCTGCAATATGAGCGATACCTTCCTATTTTAGTTTATTTTATTCAAGGCCAAAGAAAATAAAGATTTTTTTTCTTAGCTATGGAGGAAAAAACCTTTACTTGCTCCTTATGTTTTTGGAGGCGGTTCAGTAAGATGGGACGTACTTCCAGCCCGCTTTCGCGTCAGGTTAGGCGACAGCCAGATCTCCCGGCAGGAAATGCAGGATTTTCACCTACTAAACCAACCCCCATTTCCTGCCCTTATACTAGGGCTACGCTACCTTATCAGGCCTTCATACTCTAAGAAAATAAAGAATAGTTCTGAAATAGATTGTTGTTCTCCTTTCCTAAATATGAATGATTCCTTTCATAATCCCATAAATTATAATAATTTTGTAAAAACACCAGTTAAATTGAACAGCCTACAGCGAACATAATTTTTAATATCATAATTTAAACCTGTTGTTACTATTTTGCTTCATTTAACATTTCAAAATGTGAAGAAAGTTTGAGCAAGATTCTAATGAATTCTAATTATTTTTTTTATTCTAAAAGTATTCGGAAATATTGCTTAGAATTTTTATAAAAAATAAACTTTGAGTTTATTAATTTACACATCAATTCTTGGATGTTTTGTATACAATAGGATTACACATAGGATTATCACACCAATAAATCTATATTAATGGCGACAAGACTTAACAAAACTTAATATGTTTATAACAATATAGCTAAAAATAGCTGTATAATAATTAATTTACAGTATACAAAAATTTTTATCCTTAATATGAACAAGTATTTTAAATTAGAGAAAAAATAAGAAACAGGGGTTTAGAATAAAATACAATTGATCATTTTTAGAAAAAAAATCATTAATTTAAAAAATTTTTTATTAAACTACACCAGGGGCTATAAATTTGGGAGGAGAGATAGTCCGGTTAAGGCTAAAAGACCAAAGAATTCTTTCGATACTTGTTTTAGCCGGAAATCATGATTATCCCTCTCCTTGAAGATTGTATATATGTAATCAGTAAGAAGGCAGACCATAGTATTTTATGTAGATTTTATACGGAAGATTGACTAAATTTTATTCAAGAGGTTTGAACTTGTCTGTGCGGAGGTTCTCGAATTAAAAAAACTGATCACAAGTCGGAACCTTGATGAAAAATCTTGTATCTTTTAT
>LDMZ01062051.1:0-12166 GCA_001455285.1 Sphaeromyxa zaharoni
GAAGTATGTTTTTGTTTGAATTTGTGGAAGTTTTTCAAAAAATTCTTTACAGCCATTATCTATTATATAGTATGTTAAAGTATATGGGGACGTCATGTATTATATAATAATAAATTAGTATAAATTATCAAACTAATGCTAATTTCAGTAAGCACGTTCAGTGGACTGGGCCGAGAGTTGCTCGATTTTATACTGCTTCCAAGTAGTATCGAGAGCATTTCCTAACATAGTATTTACAAAAATATTAAATAAAATAAAAAATTAGACTAAATATTTTTAATTGTGCAAAACCTATCATATGATTATTTAATGTTGAAAGTTTAGGTAGTTAATCCTAAATAAACTGCGGAAATGTGTCCGTTTACACGTGATCTTAGGATAGAGCTAATCTCAATTAGTACAGATATTGGAATTTTGTAAGTCATTAAATTTATTTAAAACGGGCGCTTATTATGGCACGTAAATATGTAGGATTTTAGGAATCAAACTAACATATGGCAATAAAATACGTTTTGGTCGCATGAATACGTATATTAATAAATAATATTGATTTAATCATCGGTATTCAACAAACAACCAAAAATATTTATACGGAACTGATAAAATATACATAAAAAAATTTAATTATAATATAATCACTTTTGATTTTGCAAAATCATTAAACAATCAGTTGAGTATATAGATTGCAATAAAGCCAAGGTTTGCTAGTTAACAGCACCCATAAGCCATATACATTCATGATTGTATTTAAAATTTTTAGAACTGCTAGGGCCAGTATTAAGTCTCCTAACGCATAAAAATCTTCCATCCAAATTTTAATGAATTAAAATTGTTTATTACTAAAAAAGTTAAATTTATTTGTGTTTTACCGAAATTAAATTATTCCAATGACAATCCCGTCAATGATATAATCTTTATTTTTTATAATAATGATTTTTTTCGGCAATAAAAAAACATTCAACATTTATTAAAGAATTTTGGACCCAATAGCTATCGTTCTGTAAGCCCCTTTCAATTTTTTATTTTTCATAGGGATTAAAATGTGATATTTTAGTGAAATTTCAGGATCACCATTCTATCTCGTTCGTCGAGTGATGTTCTTCCTAAAACCTTTTCTGAAAATTGAAATGAATTTCGTTTTCTTTTATTTGTATTTTGCATGGATCATCTGTTTACTCAAATATCTTAGAAATCTTGCATTAAATTCCACCTTGACATTTTCATTTTGATTAAAGCATTTACACTGGTATCAAAGAGTAAACGCCAAATATATTTGGAAAGCTCCTGATATTGCAGTATTTCACCAATAAAAAAATTTGCTCTAGTTTATACTAAAATATGTTTCATCTATTACATAAACATTTACGAAATATAAACGTTTAAATTAGATATTCCCGGTTTTTCATAATTGAAAATACCCCTACTCAGGCTAGATACCAATATGAGTAATTTTTAACGGAGTAGTTCCTATCTTCTTCAGTATTGTCAAAATATTAATTTTGGTTGATACGAATGGTATGTCGTGTTATATTCACAAAGCCCGATGATTAAAAAACAAGGTCAGTTGTTAACCTACTTTTATATATTTTATATTGTCGAAATATTCATTTCCCCGATTTACAATCCCCCTGCTATATGAGAATCAAGAAAACTTTAGCCTAATATCGTAATCAGCATTAAATTTAGTTTTTTTGAAACTTTGTTGAAAAAAATTACTCGCTAGATTAATAAGAAAAATTAAGCATTTCCATTTATAGATTCTTCAATAGAACGATATATGCTGTTTTTAATCTTCCTTTTATAAGCTATTAAAGATTGAAGTAACAGTTTGATAAACTATAATGTTGTATTTGCGAGAATTAAGCGTCTATAAAGTATTGGAGTATTAATCAAGTTACAAAAAAAATTTATGGTATTTTAAAATCCTAAAGTAATCTACAAAGCTAGTCTTTCCGTCTTTTCCTTGTATCTGGTGATGGGCTAATACAAATAAAAGATTTAACTATACAAAGTACCTTCTTTTATCTTTTTTACGTCCTTTCTTAGCTTCCAAAAGAAACTTATCAAGTTGAAAGGGATCTTCTTCAGCTTCTACTGACTTTTCAAACTGCACTGGACCACTCCTCTGTACAGATGAATCTGTTCCTGCAAATCCTTTCTCTGGAACAAATCGAGATTTCTTAATAATATTCTCAATTTCCTCGCCATAAGCATCAGTGTCTATAGTCTTCGATGGTCTGTACAATGAAGAGCGTAAGTTGGACTGTGATCGTAAAGGTTTATCAAAGATATTGTAGCTTTCATCATCACCACCTGCAAATCCGCTATCCAGGCCTGTGTTCTGGTTAAATAATCTCTGATCAAACAAAGCATCTTGTGACTGCTTAGGATTTGACACCCCAAGTGCCAGCTTTTCGCTAATATCTCGTTCCTTCTCACGTTCAAAAGCAGTTCGCTTGTCAATGCCAGCCTTAGCAATACGTCTTTGTCTATCACGTTCTCTGTGGCGTTCAAACCGAAGTTCTTCTCTTTCGGCTTCATCTTCATGTACAGGTAGCTGGGCATGGATTTCAGCTCGTTCCTCGCGAGCCCGTTGAGCAAGTTTTCGAAGATTCTCTTCCTTTTGCTCTTTTTCCTTTTGTAATACCTTCTTTTCCAATTGTGCTCTCATTTCAACAGCCTCTCTTGCCTTAAAACGAATACAGTATACTTTTTAAAATAATTAACCTTTCTATCAGCGATGTATAAAGCTTCAGCCAGTTTTGCAAAATTATCATTAATATGAGGATCTTGTAGACCTCTTCCGTCTGATGCAAGTCTTTTATCCAACGGAATGGTATAGCCCTTAGGATTTTTCCAATTTGATATACAAGGAGGAATTTTCCATTCTTGCTGCTCCTTTACGCTTACCTAAATAATTTAATCTTTTATTATAAAAATATTGAAAGAAATATTAAGCCCAAAACATAGTATTATCCGACTGAAATATTTTTTAAACAATTAAGAACCCTTCATAGTTAAGTTCTGACAGATATTAAGACACAATACACATCAATCTCTACCTTAAATTTAGACAGCTTTTACTTACTTTATACTATTAAATTTATTAAGAATATTTGTTTATACATAGGATTTCGTTTAAAATTAAAAAAATAATATTTTTATAAAACTATTCCATAAATCAACTTAATCAGTCAGGAGTAAAAAAACTGGAACTCATAATTAGCGTGTCATGAAAAACTTTGATTACTCACAGTTGCATTGTACATAATCAAAATTACTAAAAGCAGTAAAAAGACCCATGAGGAAAGTAAATAAAAAAATGTCATCCCATTTTTAATTAAAATTAAAAAAAATATTCAAAATATTAAACCCAAACAGCATTATCTAGGTTTTGACATTATAAATGTTTTGGTCACTTCATGGAAACGGAGTAACTGTAAGTAGAAATCTAGTTTCCTTGAGCTCTTTCAAAGAGTACTTAAATGATACTGCAAAAAAATCAAATTTATTCGAAACATCAATTTTATCAATTATAATGCATTCCTGTAACAACTTGTGCTATGACGTTAATCTACATTAAAACACTAAACTGATATATTCAAATGAAATTTTTGAAATATTATATTCGATCGTATAATAGGTTTATAATAGATCTGAAAATATAAAATAGACTTAATAAAAACTTTCTACAAATAAAATAAAGGGCTGTGAAAACTTTAAATAGTTAACATAAGATCACTCAAAAGGAATGAAATCAGTGAATTGTTGAAAGTTTCAACAGATCTTACAGAGAGAAAAATAAGAATCTGTAAATAATCAAAGATTAAATCGCAATATAATTATCATTAAACAAGATAGTCTACTCTAGTTAGAAAACGAAAAATGAATGCGAGTGAAATTCATGAATCTAGTTGTATGAAACTTTGTCGTGAATCTGTTTTTGGGAGTATACAATGTGCTTGGGTTAAAACTTTATTCTCTATACTAACGCTTAATAAAAATATTTAAATTTGTTAAAAAGGATAAATCGATAAGAATTAAATGCAAGATAAAAAATATCTTAAATTTAACACATAGTAAAGAAAAATGATCTGAAAGTTCTGCTTAGTGCTATTTAAACAACCAAATATTTAAAATACAATAAGCATGTGGCATTAATAGATAAAATCTACAAGGCAAAAACAACAAATGATTGCCTATATAAGGTAAAGCGTTTAGAAATGAACTAACTCAAGGTAAAATTTATGTACAGCCAAGCCAGAAAAAGCTTAAAAAGATTTTTATAATTCAAAACCAGAAAAAGTAAAAAATTATTCCACAAAATAAGGTTAATAATTGAAGGTCAGGTGTATTTTTAGCTTGATTCAAAGCCATCATTCTTAATTAGGATTGTGAGAAGTTTAACGAAGAAAACTATTCCTTTATTTTAATTTAATATTAATAACTTACAATTGAGAAAACCAAATATATGTTATTCCATAAAATATATATAAAGTATGAAAATCATTTTCCAAATCTTTCTGCTTATATTTTGTTGGAATATTTTTTATAATATTTTAGGGTAAAATATTTAAAAATAACAAAGATGAATTCAGTAAGGAGCCTGCTGAAATTAATAACCATTTATCAAAGCCTTACGTAATGTATAAAGTAATATTAAATGAATCAGAACTTTCACCTTCATTTTTTAAATAAAAATAAAATTCTTCAGTAAAACATCTTGAATGGTTGAGGTTTTAATATTTAAGTTTAATCAAACCTTCCTAGGTGGTGAGTGCAGAACGGGAGCTGGAGGGGATGGAGGGGCCGGTGGTATTTTAGTATTAATCCTAAAGGATATAATTACTATCAGTATTTAATAAACTTAAATCTAGGAGGGGAGAGAGGATCCTTTTGTACTTCGACCATTCGTATAATACGTTGTTGAGCCCCAGAGTTAAACTCTGGGTTTTGCTGGGCCGGAGTATATCTAGGAAAAAATGTTAATTTAAAAAATCGATTTTATTCACCGAATATACTGAGCTGGAGCGGGTTTGGAAGCACCTTTAATGGGCAATGAATCATTGATCCGCTTGTTAATTTTTGTTTCCAATGCTATTCTAGTTTTTTCAGTGTTCTATACTCAAAATAACTAAATTTATGAACAAAAAACCTCACTAATCTCCTTTTCACTAGGCTTCCCCAAGTCCAGATCGTCATCTTTTAAAAGAGCAGGAACAACGTCATCGAACTTGGAGTGTATCACCTGAATCCCTTGTAAAGAAATGAATAACAATCCCCACTTTTTCTTTGCATCCAGGAGCTTGTCTTAGGATATCATCGTACTTTATCTCTCCATTCTTATCTAGATGAACAGGAAGGACATTCCTAGATTTATCATCCTAATAAACACCGTTAGAAAGAAATTTACTTATATAGTAACCCTCTTCTTTCCATAACCGTAGGGGAATTGAAAATGAACAACTTCAGGATAGGACCCTCCACCATTGAAATCCTAAAGATAGATTGCTACAAGTTCATGAAATAAGAACGTCTTCAGTACGTGGAACCCATCCAACCCGTTTCCCGTAAGGCGGAGGCCCAAGTTTCGATTTTCGTTCTAAAAAGGATTCAATCTATAAAATATCTTTCCTAATAATTAAGCAAATACTGCAGAAACAGTTTTTTGAACATCAAATTCTTCCCTTGCATTTGATGAATTTACAGGAGGAGGAAGGATATCCTTGAGCGACATATTTGAATCGTATAAACTCGTGATACGAAAGTATTCGGAAGATTCTATGAATTACTTTTCAACTTGAGACCTTGCGTCTACTTCAACCACGGTTTTTTTGTTTATCATGTTTTTCGTTTTTGGTTTTCCCATCCGTTATTTTGTGTTATATGATAGATTTAGGTTTTCAATCATGTTCTTTGACCTGCTAAGTCACCATTCTAATACATTATGATACTCCTCCAACATATTTCCCTTTCTCCATATAGGTAATTATTTAACATGTGCTGCTTTTGAATAATAATGTTTATTCCGAAAGATTTTATTAATGGAATCATATTTTTTGTCTGACGTTTTATTAAATTAGCCTGTCATTTTTAACCTGTTATTGCATATTGTCTAGTGACAAGACATGCGCTTAGAGACCCTGTTCAGAACCGGATGTTGACAAATCTAAAACCAGAGTGCTTTACTACAGACTAGATGGGTGCCGCAACCGCATTATGAGGCAAAGATGGCGGACTTATGTTGATTTTTTCCTCTGACACCTTTTTTAAACTAAAAACTTTATTCTGCATTCAAGAATCAGTTTTTTAGACCTCAATTTGATGAAACGTTTATTAACATGACCCCGTACACTCAGCATGATTTTTTTTCTTGCAATAGGAACTGAATTGTAAATACGCAAGGTTTTTTACTGTAAATCTCATTATTATTACTTCCGTGCATCACACAATCGGATATGCATAGAAGTAAATATTGTTTGTAATATTGATCCTCTCAAAGATCTTTTCCATGGAAGTTCAGATATTTTTTAGTTTCAACCGTTAATTAGTTTTTCTGATGCTTCTAAATGGACCTGGTATATTTTTTGTAATCTTGAGAATTTTCCTTCACATCATGACAAGGTAAAAACAATTATTTTTTAACTTATTTGTAATGCTTAGAAGCCATTTTTAAAAGTTGATTAGCATTTGCCATTCTTTTCTTATTATTTTTTCAGCTCTATGTAAATGTTGCCGGTTCATAAGATTGATTCACTAAATTTTCATGATTTTGTAAAGTAAATATAATATATAATGGCAATCAATTTTAATAGTAAAGTGAACACCGATGTGCCTGTTCACCGAAATTAACTTGTTTATAAAACATCTCGAATTTAGATAAATATTTTTTAATTAGGGGAAATACTTTCCTGATAATGAATTTGTATGTAGTTGATAATTGATATTTCATATTTTTTAATTTTAATTTCTTAGAAGAAATGGAAGATCAGGGTATTAATTTCGTACTAAAATTATTTTAAACACTTTAGAAATTTGTAATAGTGAATTTCTCCCATTATTTCGGAATATGCAAAAGAGTATTAGGTAAAAATCTCATGAGATATATAAAGTGATTAGATATTGTTAAAACTGCTTCAATACGATCATAGTTTCATCTATAAATTTAAATAAAAATTATATTTGAAGTTTGAAAAATTGTTTCATTTAATGTTTCATAAAAAAAGACAAAAAATCTGATATAAAGAATAAAAATAAAATATTTTCTCAGAGCTTATCCAGATGAACCAATAAGTGAATCATTCAAAGTATTCAAATATAAATGTGATTTTAAAAAATTTATTAATTTAATAGTGGTACTTTTCTATACAAAATACGAAGTGATAGATTGAGGAATGAAAAATATCATCTATTGAAGATAGTAAGCTTGTTTAACAAAAAAAAACATACAATCTTCAGCTACAATTTTTTTTATTTTATCTTCCTTCCTTCCCCATATAATAATGCTGTGATTCGGTTTCATACGTTAAATAAAATGATGAATACTATATTTCCAAGCAAAAATAAGGAAAACTTATTGTTATGGATTGATACCAGATCAGTTTGAAGGTCAATTATGAATAAAGCCTCTTACTGGTAGCTTAACTTATGTCTTCTATATAGTCTGATAAATTATATATGTTATAACAAATTTTACAGAGAATAAACTATGTATGAACGTTGATCACCACTAGAGGCGATTCTAAGAAATTAAATGAGGTATTAAGTCTAAGGTAGTAACACGCTTCATTGGAACTGCTTATATGCCAGAATCTGCTGTCGACGGTTATTTTAGTTCATCAAGAAAACTCAGAGGGGTTTCAAATTTGATGTTGCTCCTCATATGTTGTTCACACTACCTATTTTCTAAAGAATATTAACCAAATGATAGACAGATTTTATTTATTTTTTATTATATATGTTATCATGTTGCAATTAGATGGCAACAACATATACTAGTTGGGGGGAGGTAACCCAATACTATTGAGGTGTCTCACGAAAGATTCATCGTGAATAAGAAGGCAGTGTGACAGGATAGATATTGTTACTTAAAACATTTTAGTGGATCATTATTTTAATATTTTACAATGAAATCTCTATTTTATCTTGAATCGCCACTCCATTAAATTTTCGATAATTGAGATGGGAATTCGTTAAAATCTTTGTATGAAAGGAGGTTACAGACTAGTTCTGCTGACTATACGTACCCACCATACAAATATCATATTGGAAAATATTTAGATAAAGCACAAACATTTCAAAAATTTAATCTACGAATAGCCCCATTGCTGTTCCTCAAATGGGAATTATTTACAGTCTTATGCAACGGGTTACTATTAATGACTTTCTGTTACATACTCAAAACCCCGTATAGATAGTTTACCCACTTAGACACAATTAATAATCGTTCCAATTGATCATAGTGAAACAGCAGCATTTTGATCTTAATCTTACTTCACATTCTTATTACCATATATTTGAGCATGTAAAGTGTTGTGTTATTCAATTAAAAGTAAGAATAAAATACAATTTGTGTAACTTATATATCCAAACAATGATTAGCTATGTGTTTGTTAATACTTAGTTATATAGTGTGGCTTAGCATCAGCCGAATTATTTTAACAAAACACAAGAGAGGAAATTTATCAAATCGTAAAATTTATAAAAGGACATACAGTATAACACCTGCAAGAACTAGTACAATGAACAAATCTAAGGAATTGAAGAATATCCGTACATAAATTTTTTCTAATCTTATCTGGTATACATTAACTATCATGTTTTTTCAAACACTGGTAAAAAAAATATCTTTGGTTATCATGATGGCTCAGATAATATCAAAATATTAATGGGGTGCTGATCTCATTACTCTAATTACTTTTCTCACAAACCAATGGTATTTAAGAATGGATCATATGTATTTTACATAAAAAATCACTAGTTTAAAAGAGCAAGAGCAGATACGTCATATCTCTCTTAAATGAACAAGAAAATACAACATATACAGAACGACACGCATTCAATAAACAAACCTATTTTTTGTTTTTGTTAGTAATATTATAAAAATAGTTTAGCCCAATTAAATTTTTTTTCAAAATATTTATCGCCAACGAATCAAAAACAAAATTAAAATAAAATTGTATTGTATTAGGTCTTTATATAGGTTCATAGAAGAAATTTTCATAACAAAATATATGATACTTATACAGAAATCTAAATGGGATCGATAAACTGCCTTATAAGGATTTCTGATGAGTAATCGGTTATAAAAAAGCAAACTATAGAAAATAGAATAATGAAATATATTAAAGTAGGCATTGCATGAAACAATACTATTCACCTTTTTAAATTGATTTTCCTGGTTTATATAACTGATATATTTATTTTTCCATATTTGGTGCAGATTAGGTCATGTTCAGAACGGGTTCACAGGAGCGCCAAAGACTATATATCCCATTATCTTGAAAAAATATAATAATTATTCTACTCGCATTCTGTTTGCCAAATCAAGATAACTATATGTAGTTGCCGTACTTCCGTGGTAGTTTGCCAGTCTGAATATGGCAAACGAACACGGAGCGAGACGTTGGTAGACCTTCGGGACTGGACTTACCGTTCGCTTCATTAAACAAACAATTCATAATTATAAAATTAAACAGTTACCTAACATTTTAAAATAATTATAATTCCTCCGCTGCCGCCTGCAACGTGGTCATTAAAATACCCTACGTTGTTTGTCGAGAATGTACGACAGTAGTATATTCAAATTTAGCTTTAATTAGTAGTAATTACCAAGGAACGTACATACATTTTGTTGCGTAGATCTTTGCATTTAAGTCACAATAAACTCTATTGAAGAATATAACATTGCTATTTCTACAGAAGCCGTCAACTACATGGACTATTTTAAGTATTTCATTATTTCCTTTATCTGGAAGTAGGTTACTTCAGAGCTTATATTTTTCGAAAAAGAGCAAGATCATAAAACGGAGCTGACCACGCTGTAGCTTGAGAGACACATACAGCCATTAAAAAAGTTGCAGTAATCGATATAATTGGTTCATAGCTGTATAATCCATTGACCACAATTCGGTCTATGAAAGTTACTGAATTCATCGAAAAAATATCTTCTGAATGATTAAGGAAATAACGGTTAAAAAAAATAATGGGCAGTAACATAAAAGCAACAAACAAAAAATGTTTCAATTTTAATCCAAATGACGTGCATGACGTAAAATTCACTTAAAAATTGGATTGGTGTCCTTCGAATATTTGAAGTATTTTGTATAAGGTTTTTGCTACGGAAGCTAACATTTATAAAGATTAATTAAAGATGGCACAATAATAAGGAAAAATGACGGAATATAATAAAATTCCTGAAAAAGAATATACTTATCTTCAATAGATTATTCAAATATTCTTAATTATAAAACTCTCCATCCCAAACTTCATCAAAGTTACATCCTTCAGGGCACATATGACTAAAGCTAAGATAACGACACTGGGTTCCAATCTGGTTTAACTTTTCAACATCCTCTGCCGGTAATTCAATATTTACTGAAGCCAGATTTTGAACCATTCTGTCCCGATTTGAGGACTTGCAGAGAACTGGTGTCCCCCTATTGTACCCCCAATTAAGCAAAACTTGACCCGGAGTAACATTATTCCTAGTAGCAATTTCACATACTAGGGGGTCATTGAGAAGTACAGGCTTGGATGGATCCCCAATTCCGGACATATTGGCGGTAGCTGGTGTACCAAGAGGCGAGTAAGCACTCACTAGTATTCCATTCTCTTTGCAGAAGCTTAAAAGCTTTTTCTGGGGTAAGTATGGATGTAGCTCTACTTGGATATTAGCTGGAATGATTGTGCCCTCCTCGAGTATTAAAGCCAATTTCTTAGTTGAAAAATTACTGACTCCAATGGCATTACAATCGCCTGATTCAATCAACTTCTCCATGGCACGCCAAGTCTCAGTTAACCATTCTTTCTTATACCATAAGGACGAAAACTGATCATCAGTCCGGAATGGGCAATGGATCAAATAAAGATCTAAGTATTTGCACTGTAAATCCCTAACCGTTTTATCATATGCAGGTTTAACCTTCGAAGGTTCGTGAAAGTTTCCCCACAGCTTCGATGTGATGAAAAGTTCGGACCTGTTGAGATACTTTGAAAAGATGGGACCGATGCTTTCCTCATTTTGATAGATGTAAGCACAATCGATGTGCCGATACCCAACATCTAGCGCTTCGGACACCAGAGTTCCAACTGTATCACTGGGTATTTGCCAGGTTCCATACCCAATACCAGGCATATCGGGCCCATGGTTCATTTTAAATGACTTCACCTTCGATCCCATATCCAAATCTACCTTTAAGGATCAAATCGAACTTGTGGTTTGCACCGAAGTGATTCGAATTCATACGTTGAACACTAGTTACTATTAAAAATCTTTTTTGTAAATGGTTGTACTAGAACATGACACACAAAGTTTTTCTTACGGATTATAAAACTTTCGTATTTATTATTTCAGGTACAAGTTATTGTTAGTTATAAAAATACATCAGAGAGCAGTGAAATCCATATGAAATGGCGTCCTAATTTAGGTTATTTTTCATGCTTATTCATTCGTAAATAATTTTTTTAAACATTAAACAATTAAAAGAGGATTTATTCATATTTCTTAATAGTAAAAATATTTAACATCTATGTAAAGACCTCTGTAGCTAAAAAATCATTAATCTGTCTCTTTTATTGTTCATCTTAATAAGAAATAATATTTCAGTACTGTTGTTTATAAATTTAAATAACAAGTAGCAAATCTGACAACAACTTTTAAATACAATCCGTATTTTAAATACGATAATATTGTGTTATTTCTCAATATTCGTTTATTCCTAAGGAGGAAATCCAGGCAAGGACTTCACCCAGCTAGAGTAATAAAACTATTTAATTAAATATGATTCATACAATGATAAATAATAAATGAAATAATGCTTGGTCAAATGAAGCTAAGACACGTTTAATCGTCGGGTGTCGTAGACAACAATATAAATATAACTTTTACTTTTCGATTGTGTGAATAAAATATGAGAAACAAATACTTAATATATTTGACAAAAAA
>LDMZ01062052.1:0-11564 GCA_001455285.1 Sphaeromyxa zaharoni
TTTTTTTTTGTTAAACAAGCTTACTATCTTCAATAGATGATATTTTTCATTCCTCAATCTATCACTTCGTATTTTGTATAGAAAAGTACCACTATTAAATTAATAAATTTTTTAAAATCACATTTATATTTGAATACTTTGAATGATTCACTTATTGGTTCATCTGGATAAGCTCTGAGAAAATATTTTATTTTTATTCTTTATATCAGATTTTTTGTCTTTTTTTATGAAACATTAAATGAAACAATTTTTCAAACTTCAAATATAATTTTTATTTAAATTTATAGATGAAACTATGATCGTATTGAAGCAGTTTTAACAATATCTAATCACTTTATATATCTCATGAGATTTTTACCTAATACTCTTTTGCATATTCCGAAATAATGGGAGAAATTCACTATTACAAATTTCTAAAGTGTTTAAAATAATTTTAGTACGAAATTAATACCCTGATCTTCCATTTCTTCTAAGAAATTAAAATTAAAAAATATGAAATATCAATTATCAACTACATACAAATTCATTATCAGGAAAGTATTTCCCCTAATTAAAAAATATTTATCTAAATTCGAGATGTTTTATAAACAAGTTAATTTCGGTGAACAGGCACATCGGTGTTCACTTTACTATTAAAATTGATTGCCATTATATATTATATTTACTTTACAAAATCATGAAAATTTAGTGAATCAATCTTATGAACCGGCAACATTTACATAGAGCTGAAAAAATAATAAGAAAAGAATGGCAAATGCTAATCAACTTTTAAAAATGGCTTCTAAGCATTACAAATAAGTTAAAAAATAATTGTTTTTACCTTGTCATGATGTGAAGGAAAATTCTCAAGATTACAAAAAATATACCAGGTCCATTTAGAAGCATCAGAAAAACTAATTAACGGTTGAAACTAAAAAATATCTGAACTTCCATGGAAAAGATCTTTGAGAGGATCAATATTACAAACAATATTTACTTCTATGCATATCCGATTGTGTGATGCACGGAAGTAATAATAATGAGATTTACAGTAAAAAACCTTGCGTATTTACAATTCAGTTCCTATTGCAAGAAAAAAAATCATGCTGAGTGTACGGGGTCATGTTAATAAACGTTTCATCAAATTGAGGTCTAAAAAACTGATTCTTGAATGCAGAATAAAGTTTTTAGTTTAAAAAAGGTGTCAGAGGAAAAAATCAACATAAGTCCGCCATCTTTGCCTCATAATGCGGTTGCGGCACCCATCTAGTCTGTAGTAAAGCACTCTGGTTTTAGATTTGTCAACATCCGGTTCTGAACAGGGTCTCTAAGCGCATGTCTTGTCACTAGACAATATGCAATAACAGGTTAAAAATGACAGGCTAATTTAATAAAACGTCAGACAAAAAATATGATTCCATTAATAAAATCTTTCGGAATAAACATTATTATTCAAAAGCAGCACATGTTAAATAATTACCTATATGGAGAAAGGGAAATATGTTGGAGGAGTATCATAATGTATTAGAATGGTGACTTAGCAGGTCAAAGAACATGATTGAAAACCTAAATCTATCATATAACACAAAATAACGGATGGGAAAACCAAAAACGAAAAACATGATAAACAAAAAAACCGTGGTTGAAGTAGACGCAAGGTCTCAAGTTGAAAAGTAATTCATAGAATCTTCCGAATACTTTCGTATCACGAGTTTATACGATTCAAATATGTCGCTCAAGGATATCCTTCCTCCTCCTGTAAATTCATCAAATGCAAGGGAAGAATTTGATGTTCAAAAAACTGTTTCTGCAGTATTTGCTTAATTATTAGGAAAGATATTTTATAGATTGAATCCTTTTTAGAACGAAAATCGAAACTTGGGCCTCCGCCTTACGGGAAACGGGTTGGATGGGTTCCACGTACTGAAGACGTTCTTATTTCATGAACTTGTAGCAATCTATCTTTAGGATTTCAATGGTGGAGGGTCCTATCCTGAAGTTGTTCATTTTCAATTCCCCTACGGTTATGGAAAGAAGAGGGTTACTATATAAGTAAATTTCTTTCTAACGGTGTTTATTAGGATGATAAATCTAGGAATGTCCTTCCTGTTCATCTAGATAAGAATGGAGAGATAAAGTACGATGATATCCTAAGACAAGCTCCTGGATGCAAAGAAAAAGTGGGGATTGTTATTCATTTCTTTACAAGGGATTCAGGTGATACACTCCAAGTTCGATGACGTTGTTCCTGCTCTTTTAAAAGATGACGATCTGGACTTGGGGAAGCCTAGTGAAAAGGAGATTAGTGAGGTTTTTTGTTCATAAATTTAGTTATTTTGAGTATAGAACACTGAAAAAACTAGAATAGCATTGGAAACAAAAATTAACAAGCGGATCAATGATTCATTGCCCATTAAAGGTGCTTCCAAACCCGCTCCAGCTCAGTATATTCGGTGAATAAAATCGATTTTTTAAATTAACATTTTTTCCTAGATATACTCCGGCCCAGCAAAACCCAGAGTTTAACTCTGGGGCTCAACAACGTATTATACGAATGGTCGAAGTACAAAAGGATCCTCTCTCCCCTCCTAGATTTAAGTTTATTAAATACTGATAGTAATTATATCCTTTAGGATTAATACTAAAATACCACCGGCCCCTCCATCCCCTCCAGCTCCCGTTCTGCACTCACCACCTAGGAAGGTTTGATTAAACTTAAATATTAAAACCTCAACCATTCAAGATGTTTTACTGAAGAATTTTATTTTTATTTAAAAAATGAAGGTGAAAGTTCTGATTCATTTAATATTACTTTATACATTACGTAAGGCTTTGATAAATGGTTATTAATTTCAGCAGGCTCCTTACTGAATTCATCTTTGTTATTTTTAAATATTTTACCCTAAAATATTATAAAAAATATTCCAACAAAATATAAGCAGAAAGATTTGGAAAATGATTTTCATACTTTATATATATTTTATGGAATAACATATATTTGGTTTTCTCAATTGTAAGTTATTAATATTAAATTAAAATAAAGGAATAGTTTTCTTCGTTAAACTTCTCACAATCCTAATTAAGAATGATGGCTTTGAATCAAGCTAAAAATACACCTGACCTTCAATTATTAACCTTATTTTGTGGAATAATTTTTTACTTTTTCTGGTTTTGAATTATAAAAATCTTTTTAAGCTTTTTCTGGCTTGGCTGTACATAAATTTTACCTTGAGTTAGTTCATTTCTAAACGCTTTACCTTATATAGGCAATCATTTGTTGTTTTTGCCTTGTAGATTTTATCTATTAATGCCACATGCTTATTGTATTTTAAATATTTGGTTGTTTAAATAGCACTAAGCAGAACTTTCAGATCATTTTTCTTTACTATGTGTTAAATTTAAGATATTTTTTATCTTGCATTTAATTCTTATCGATTTATCCTTTTTAACAAATTTAAATATTTTTATTAAGCGTTAGTATAGAGAATAAAGTTTTAACCCAAGCACATTGTATACTCCCAAAAACAGATTCACGACAAAGTTTCATACAACTAGATTCATGAATTTCACTCGCATTCATTTTTCGTTTTCTAACTAGAGTAGACTATCTTGTTTAATGATAATTATATTGCGATTTAATCTTTGATTATTTACAGATTCTTATTTTTCTCTCTGTAAGATCTGTTGAAACTTTCAACAATTCACTGATTTCATTCCTTTTGAGTGATCTTATGTTAACTATTTAAAGTTTTCACAGCCCTTTATTTTATTTGTAGAAAGTTTTTATTAAGTCTATTTTATATTTTCAGATCTATTATAAACCTATTATACGATCGAATATAATATTTCAAAAATTTCATTTGAATATATCAGTTTAGTGTTTTAATGTAGATTAACGTCATAGCACAAGTTGTTACAGGAATGCATTATAATTGATAAAATTGATGTTTCGAATAAATTTGATTTTTTTGCAGTATCATTTAAGTACTCTTTGAAAGAGCTCAAGGAAACTAGATTTCTACTTACAGTTACTCCGTTTCCATGAAGTGACCAAAACATTTATAATGTCAAAACCTAGATAATGCTGTTTGGGTTTAATATTTTGAATATTTTTTTTAATTTTAATTAAAAATGGGATGACATTTTTTTATTTACTTTCCTCATGGGTCTTTTTACTGCTTTTAGTAATTTTGATTATGTACAATGCAACTGTGAGTAATCAAAGTTTTTCATGACACGCTAATTATGAGTTCCAGTTTTTTTACTCCTGACTGATTAAGTTGATTTATGGAATAGTTTTATAAAAATATTATTTTTTTAATTTTAAACGAAATCCTATGTATAAACAAATATTCTTAATAAATTTAATAGTATAAAGTAAGTAAAAGCTGTCTAAATTTAAGGTAGAGATTGATGTGTATTGTGTCTTAATATCTGTCAGAACTTAACTATGAAGGGTTCTTAATTGTTTAAAAAATATTTCAGTCGGATAATACTATGTTTTGGGCTTAATATTTCTTTCAATATTTTTATAATAAAAGATTAAATTATTTAGGTAAGCGTAAAGGAGCAGCAAGAATGGAAAATTCCTCCTTGTATATCAAATTGGAAAAATCCTAAGGGCTATACCATTCCGTTGGATAAAAGACTTGCATCAGACGGAAGAGGTCTACAAGATCCTCATATTAATGATAATTTTGCAAAACTGGCTGAAGCTTTATACATCGCTGATAGAAAGGTTAATTATTTTAAAAAGTATACTGTATTCGTTTTAAGGCAAGAGAGGCTGTTGAAATGAGAGCACAATTGGAAAAGAAGGTATTACAAAAGGAAAAAGAGCAAAAGGAAGAGAATCTTCGAAAACTTGCTCAACGGGCTCGCGAGGAACGAGCTGAAATCCATGCCCAGCTACCTGTACATGAAGATGAAGCCGAAAGAGAAGAACTTCGGTTTGAACGCCACAGAGAACGTGATAGACAAAGACGTATTGCTAAGGCTGGCATTGACAAGCGAACTGCTTTTGAACGTGAGAAGGAACGAGATATTAGCGAAAAGCTGGCACTTGGGGTGTCAAATCCTAAGCAGTCACAAGATGCTTTGTTTGATCAGAGATTATTTAACCAGAACACAGGCCTGGATAGCGGATTTGCAGGTGGTGATGATGAAAGCTACAATATCTTTGATAAACCTTTACGATCACAGTCCAACTTACGCTCTTCATTGTACAGACCATCGAAGACTATAGACACTGATGCTTATGGCGAGGAAATTGAGAATATTATTAAGAAATCTCGATTTGTTCCAGAGAAAGGATTTGCAGGAACAGATTCATCTGTACAGAGGAGTGGTCCAGTGCAGTTTGAAAAGTCAGTAGAAGCTGAAGAAGATCCCTTTCAACTTGATAAGTTTCTTTTGGAAGCTAAGAAAGGACGTAAAAAAGATAAAAGAAGGTACTTTGTATAGTTAAATCTTTTATTTGTATTAGCCCATCACCAGATACAAGGAAAAGACGGAAAGACTAGCTTTGTAGATTACTTTAGGATTTTAAAATACCATAAATTTTTTTTGTAACTTGATTAATACTCCAATACTTTATAGACGCTTAATTCTCGCAAATACAACATTATAGTTTATCAAACTGTTACTTCAATCTTTAATAGCTTATAAAAGGAAGATTAAAAACAGCATATATCGTTCTATTGAAGAATCTATAAATGGAAATGCTTAATTTTTCTTATTAATCTAGCGAGTAATTTTTTTCAACAAAGTTTCAAAAAAACTAAATTTAATGCTGATTACGATATTAGGCTAAAGTTTTCTTGATTCTCATATAGCAGGGGGATTGTAAATCGGGGAAATGAATATTTCGACAATATAAAATATATAAAAGTAGGTTAACAACTGACCTTGTTTTTTAATCATCGGGCTTTGTGAATATAACACGACATACCATTCGTATCAACCAAAATTAATATTTTGACAATACTGAAGAAGATAGGAACTACTCCGTTAAAAATTACTCATATTGGTATCTAGCCTGAGTAGGGGTATTTTCAATTATGAAAAACCGGGAATATCTAATTTAAACGTTTATATTTCGTAAATGTTTATGTAATAGATGAAACATATTTTAGTATAAACTAGAGCAAATTTTTTTATTGGTGAAATACTGCAATATCAGGAGCTTTCCAAATATATTTGGCGTTTACTCTTTGATACCAGTGTAAATGCTTTAATCAAAATGAAAATGTCAAGGTGGAATTTAATGCAAGATTTCTAAGATATTTGAGTAAACAGATGATCCATGCAAAATACAAATAAAAGAAAACGAAATTCATTTCAATTTTCAGAAAAGGTTTTAGGAAGAACATCACTCGACGAACGAGATAGAATGGTGATCCTGAAATTTCACTAAAATATCACATTTTAATCCCTATGAAAAATAAAAAATTGAAAGGGGCTTACAGAACGATAGCTATTGGGTCCAAAATTCTTTAATAAATGTTGAATGTTTTTTTATTGCCGAAAAAAATCATTATTATAAAAAATAAAGATTATATCATTGACGGGATTGTCATTGGAATAATTTAATTTCGGTAAAACACAAATAAATTTAACTTTTTTAGTAATAAACAATTTTAATTCATTAAAATTTGGATGGAAGATTTTTATGCGTTAGGAGACTTAATACTGGCCCTAGCAGTTCTAAAAATTTTAAATACAATCATGAATGTATATGGCTTATGGGTGCTGTTAACTAGCAAACCTTGGCTTTATTGCAATCTATATACTCAACTGATTGTTTAATGATTTTGCAAAATCAAAAGTGATTATATTATAATTAAATTTTTTTATGTATATTTTATCAGTTCCGTATAAATATTTTTGGTTGTTTGTTGAATACCGATGATTAAATCAATATTATTTATTAATATACGTATTCATGCGACCAAAACGTATTTTATTGCCATATGTTAGTTTGATTCCTAAAATCCTACATATTTACGTGCCATAATAAGCGCCCGTTTTAAATAAATTTAATGACTTACAAAATTCCAATATCTGTACTAATTGAGATTAGCTCTATCCTAAGATCACGTGTAAACGGACACATTTCCGCAGTTTATTTAGGATTAACTACCTAAACTTTCAACATTAAATAATCATATGATAGGTTTTGCACAATTAAAAATATTTAGTCTAATTTTTTATTTTATTTAATATTTTTGTAAATACTATGTTAGGAAATGCTCTCGATACTACTTGGAAGCAGTATAAAATCGAGCAACTCTCGGCCCAGTCCACTGAACGTGCTTACTGAAATTAGCATTAGTTTGATAATTTATACTAATTTATTATTATATAATACATGACGTCCCCATATACTTTAACATACTATATAATAGATAATGGCTGTAAAGAATTTTTTGAAAAACTTCCACAAATTCAAACAAAAACATACTTCTTATCTACAGCTAAGAACTTCAGAAAAAAGGTTACTGTCCATGAATAAAATTAAAGAATATATAAAAGCGCTCTTAGAAGATGGCGAATGAATGGCATAAAAGCGAAAACTTATGGAAGGAAGCAAAAACAATTAATGAAATCATCACATACTCAAAATATCCACATTATACATACATAAGAAAACATTTTTACTCATAACTTAACATAGTTGTGTAATCTCTCTTTCACATGCTACATATAGGCTGTAATTGCTACAAAACTATTTTTTTTCTACAGCCAGCGGACTGGGCCAGTATACACGAATTATAAATATAAAAAATGCTATGAGACACGGCATATGTTTGATTTCGGATCATTTTTTTAATTTGGTTTGATTTTTTATATTTCAAAGCATTGCCAAAAAATTTTGACTTAATTAAAATCTCGAAAAATGAAAAGGTGTCTAATTATCACTCAAATCTTACTAATTTCTCTACCATGAAATAATTTTGAGGTTTGAACACATTTATTTTAATTTATGTTTTCTCTATTATTTTTAAGTATCTTTTTTGGACTAACTGATAAAAGATTTCCCCAACCAATGTTATGTAAACGAATATTATTAACCTTAGGTATAATGGCTTTAAAATATATATTCCGTAAGAACGATCAAAATGTATAATTTAAATCCTTTTCTTCATGTATAAAAGCGTGAATTTCTCACTTAGGTCCGTGTTTTAACATTGAAATAAAATTATATTTGATCGGATTGAACAGAAACTCCTAAATATTTGTCACCCAACATATTTTAAAAAATAATTGTATGTAAAAAGTAACCTCTACATAATATCTGGGATGTAAAAGAATATATATATGGAATTATTGCTGATTTATTTATTTTTAAAAGAGGTGTGTTTTTGGAAGGCACAGAACACAAGGATCGACTTCAACACAGCAGATGTTGATCTCTATTGGATTAGATATTTATATAAATTTAAATCAGGAATTTTGTTAAAGCATTAATAATATAGGTTTTGAATAATGAAATCATGAACTTTAAGTATAATATCTTAGCGTTTTTAATCTGTTAGCATGATTGGCTCTGTTTGTGGAAAAATTTACGAATACGTTTATTTTAGTCGTTCATTCATACAACCTGATCTCAATTTATCATGCCCAATTCAATAAAAGTACCCTATTTGTGGATCCTGAACCAGGATGAATTTGATATGATGAAACCTCAGAAAAAAAATAAATATACACTGGTACATATGTATCATTCCCGCAATTAATTGAATAATGTTATTTGATGTTCACTAAAAAAAAGGATGTTAAAAGGAGCCTGAAGAATCAAGGTTTCAGGATACCTTCCTAATCCATAAATCAGAGGAGTGGTATGAATACATATTTATCAATCATCTAGAGAGTAAGTTAAATGAGATTAGCTGACCATAGGTAATATAAATGTTTTCTGATTTTGGTGTGAAATTACTACAGATAAAATAAAAATATGACATATATCTGGCATGAATAATCTTGCAGCTCGAACCATGAATCATCTAAAAGGTGGCGCCAGGAAGTAGCTGTTGCACTACAAAAATATGTACCATTTTTTTTATTAATATTTTTAAAGATTAAGATGAACAGCTTATATTCTATAGATATACCACTGATTGGACATACGTTGGTCATAAATTATTCCCTATGGACTTTGAAAGTCCCACAGAAAAACACGAGCATATTTTGTAAAAATATGTTATTAATCTATATTATAGATAAACAATTCCTTGCTTTTCAAGCATTAATCAGCCACATTATCTACCTTTACGGAAGGTTATAGAGGTTTCAATAGTATGAAAACATTTTTTAGTAAAGAGCTGATTTAATTGTAAATTGACCTACGGATTAAATACGGTAATTGCTGATCACATTTTTTCATTACTTTTAGTACAAGGGTATTTATAAGTGGGGAATCTAACTCAAAATCATTTTCTGTCCTCCGAATAAGATTTGCTGTTTGCTGAATCCACGGGATTGATATTTACCATGTTTCAACTTTTGCCTTACGATATGAGTTCCAAACCAGATTACTATTATTTTACCAAACTACTATTTTTAATTAGGAGACAAAGACCCAAAAATTATAACAGCTTCATAATAGTAATTTATTTTGAAACGTTTACACATTATTTAGAAATCGGCTAGAGTGAATATAAATTAATAAAGAATTAACTCTAATATTACATGCCAGGATAACATTTATGTAATTGGAAGCAATGACCTTCCAATTATGCCATAATAGTGCAATGTTTATTTAGTGATGACATCATCTTGTACATCCCTATGTCATCCTGGATTTAGTTTAATCAAACGCAAAAAATTAAATATATGATAAAAAAAGTAAGTAGGCCATTAACAAATTCCGTTGGAGTGTTACAATCCATCCAAAAGAAAAAATAATGCATATATGTAATAAAACTAAAATAAACCAACTAAATAATTTCGCACGTGTAAATACTTATAAAATATGTAGTTTGACTCTTTCCAAATTCTTGGAAAGATCAGTGTTATACATGATAAGTAGATTAAATATATTATTACGCAGACGCAATAGATAGATATACACGTTTTTGGATATTGATGATTCTGTTTGTTATAACCCACATAAATATAGACCGACGGCATCCGAAAAGGGGTGTGGACAGTGGCGTTTTTTGGAATAATCATTAATAATTAATTGTATTGCCTCTTATTTAGCGATATACATATTCGTTCGTAACACTGTTGACATTTTATTCGTAACAATGGTGGCAGCGGCTTCTTTCATTTCAGAAAATTTGAAGATAAGGCTGGAAAATTACGAACTTGACATATTACGTGTCATTGATTATTCGGTTGGGATGAAGTTTAGTACAATAAGGTTGTTAGATATCTTCGTCATTTCATTAGATGATGATCTTCTTAGATTTTATTCTTCATTGCACCCTAAAGTTCGTAACGATTACTTTTTCCCTTCGAAAAGCTATGGATCGATTTGTTTCTCGAAACAAAGCTGGAAATATGGTTTATTGTCGTGTAATAGGAAGCAAATTGCAAAATAAATTTTCAAACCGAGGTTTTGTTACTGTGTGGGTATTTGATAGGCCTTTCAAAGCTCTACTTGATAATGGATCTTCAATTTCTTTAATAATAAGCAGTTTTATTTCGCCTGACAGGATAAGACCGAATTGTGGATCTAATCTTCTTGCGGATGAGTCTCCGGTGAGACCAACTGGTAAGGTTAATTTAGAAATAAATTTCCTTGGTAAAAAATAGATACGTGCTTTGTAGTGCTAGATTGTTTAAGCACAGATATTATAATTGGTAGGGATTTTATGAGACAGAACGAAATTGTCATATCCTTTGCTAAAGACCAATAGCATTTAAGTTAATCCACTTCTTGCTGTGAGAGCAAAACTTGTATACTTGATTCGCCGGTTAAAAAGAATTAAAAGTTTCCTAGCACTACGAACCTTTTGGATGCATATGAGCAATGCTTTGCCAAGTATAATTACGATCTAGGAAGAGTTGAATGCAAAAATTCTGTAATTACTTGCAACGCTGAGCCAATAAAAGAGTTACACGTCGCCTGCCTGAAAGCATTAAGGTTTTCGTAAAAAATGAAATTGTGGGAATGTTAGAGAACAAAATAAGTTCCTGGGCAAGCGAGTTGGTTCTTGTAAAGAAAAAGGACAATACAATGAGAATGTGCGTTGATTACGTGAAAATGAACAGACTTACGAAGAAAAATGCTTATCCTACCCCAAATATTTCGGATACACTAGATCAATTAAGCGGTTCCTATTACTTTTCCTTCCCTTATTCAAATTCAGGATATTGGCAGATAAGTTTAAGAAATGAGGATAAAGAGAAAGCGGCATTTTGTACTCCGTTTTTGTCTTTTTAAATTTAGCATGCTTCCACACGAATTAACGAAAATCCCTACTGTTTTCCAACAAACGTTTCAAAACATTTTTAGCGATATGATTGAATCAGACTGCCTTATCTATATGGATGATATTATTGTGTTTTCGAAAACCGAACAAGAGCATTTCTTAAAGCTGCAAAGAGTTATTAGCCGAATTCGTAATTGTGATCTT
>LDMZ01062067.1:0-10862 GCA_001455285.1 Sphaeromyxa zaharoni
ACACACACACACACACACCATGTCTCTCCACTGCCGCCAGCCTTTTTCATTGTGTGGCCGTTAGCACCACAGGTGTTGGCATCATTGTATTTCAGTTTATTTGGGGTAGCGAGATATTAATATATAAACACAGGCAAAAATAAAAGGCCAATAAATTATGAAAGGCAGTGGAACTGCGTTAATTTTAACTAAACCGGTGGAGACTGAAGGCAAAAGAGTAGCTTGCTTAATCAGAAATTCCAGCTGATAATGTTCTTCTCTTTACCTAGAAGTACAGCCCGAATTCTCTTCCGCAAGTTTTCGGCAGCTAAAGAATGTGAATATGTGGAACATGATGTATTTACGTCTGGAATAGCCATCTTTTAACGAAATGAATTAATAAAACCGAGGAGTTTATCCAAGAGATAGTGCTCATTTAATAAATGTAACAAAAGATTGCTTCTTTAAGCCTGTATGGAAATCGATCGAAGAGAAATGGGTTAATGGTGGTGTACAGATTGAGATTTTGCGTCTTTCAAAATCTTTATTCCGAATGATATTTTCGTATTCTTCCATGCTACCCTAGAGGTGGATAGGAAGTAATTAACTTAGGATTGATCCCCTACGCTGGGCGTGTAGTTAAAGACACTTTGCATATAAGGATAATAGTACGAATACGCAACTAACTATAGTGTGAAAAATAAAATTAGACCGCCCAACGATGGCCCGCGCGCTCGTTTTATACTTAGTCGGAATTTTCCTTATTATTACGACAATATTGTTGAAAGTACATGGAAAACTCTATTTTTGGTAAGGGAATCGATGATTCTTAAAACTTTTGCTATAGAAGCTAAAATTTATTAGGAAACACTATTATCCGCATCTTAATTGCTGATAAAAAATAATCCCATGAAATTTAAATAGCAGAAAACTTTTATCTAACAAAATTATCAAAATCGATTCTTTTAATTTCTTCCGATTATCTTTTTGACTTTTCTAATTATTTCTTAGTGATAAAATAAAAAATCTCCCTTAAGAACGAGTTGAGGAAACCCAAGGTAGATGGATGCAATAACAAATACAGAATCTCTAATTCCAATATTTGCTAGAAAATAAACAATATAGATTATATGCTTTAGCTTGGCGCTTTAAAAATAATATATTAGTTTTTTTTATTGCACCTGGTAGACTGTAACATTACCTTGTTCATTACAATTGGTAAAAGTTTTTTAAAAAGGGTAGTGTATTGCATTCCTCCACTGACATAATAAACGTACTCTGTAATAACGAAGATGACCGATATATTTTAAAGTCCATGGTTAATGTTCTGTGGTTCTAATGTCTTTTAAAATTAATAACTTTGAAAATGACAGCAGGTGGAAAATCTAGCATGGTTGCCACCACGTGAAGTAGGCCCCATCATCCTCAGATTCTCTCTATCTTTGACATGTACATCCCCAAATCTGGTCGATACGCCATTTTTTTACTGATTTTAAATAATTAAAGGAAATTTTCCCTCGGATATACCGTGTGTTTTTGATTTTTACAGACAACAAGGGATAATCATTTTTGTCTAATCCTATTGGCCAATTTGTTTTTAATTAGCACTGAATATGTAACTCTGAAATAATTTCTGGTATTATAAAATCATAAATATTAAAATATATTTTTTCAAAAGTAAAATTTTTTTTAAATTAAATAATGCCATCAAAATCCATGTTCAAGTCGCTTTTATAGAGGCAAAATTTTAAGTTATATTTTGAGGGACTGTTTTTTCTGATATAAAGTCGATAGATATATTTTTTCGGAGTGACGTACAAAGGCTGACATTGAGACTCCTTCCCTAAGCCCAAAATAAAACAATAAGAATAAAATCTAAGATGCTCTGATACCCTGGGACTACATTTGCATGTAAAATTCAATGGATCAACCGTAACAGTCTAAAAAATATCCGTGATTAATTTACACCGACTCTCATATAAAAATAATTCTCATTAAAAAGCGTTATAACTTTATCGTGGAGTAAAAAATCACACATAGGTATAATTTACTTTATGATTGGCAGAATAGGCAAAGTTTTTATTGAATTCAGAAAAAAGCGAGTGACATAGACCTTGAACCGTAAATAGCTACTGCTATTGTTAAGCAAATAATGTCACATAAACCTAAATTTTAGTGACTTGGATTAGAACTTTTAGTACCCTTAAACAAATCAATAGGATAAATGAAAAAATTTTGTCTGAAACCACACATTAAATCAAAAATTTTAAAAAATGGACGATATTAAAATTCGAGGTGAAAGTTATAGATACTCTTCTAATTGCCAGGGAAAATATGTTGCTTTAAACATTTTGATTCATAGCTAAGTACTTTAATACTCCTATTTTTTAGCTTAGTAACATAATTAAAAATTTGTAGTGGAACATTTAAAACGATCAATGAATGATTTGGGAATTTCAAAATGGTGGTTATCATATTATGCATCAGACAGTTAACATTAGGATAATTGCCATGCCTAATACATAATTTGTATAACATGAAAAAGTTAAGCTCAAAAAGTGGTTAAACAGAGCTAACTTGCATGAATAACCATTTTCGTACAACATTAATTTTACGAACATATTTACTTGAATAGAAACAAAGAAAAGCATTTTCGAAGATCAGATTGTTATACAAACGAGTCCTATTGTTGAATTGGAATTCAAATCCAAAGAATTGTATTTAAGACTCATTTCATTTAGTTTTTACACAATTCGACTAATAAATGGCGTTGAAAACTTCTGTACGACTAAAAAGGTCAAGGTAGGCGAGGGGCGCGCAAAGAATCACTACTCAATGTAACTTTGAACCATAAGTTGTTTTATATACATTTCAAAAGTTGGAAATTTTTAAATAATAATTTTTATAACACATTATCATAAAATACACTGTAATGAAGCGTATTACCACCAAGTTGCGTTAATCAGACTAATTTTACGGTCGATGAGGTTTTTAATCTGAAATGGCATTGAGAGAGTCTGATACAGATGACGTAGGATAAAATATTTTTGACATATTCCAAGAGACCATCAAAATCGTTACGAAATAGAGAGCCCAAAAAAATATCTCAAAAGATTATTAGAAAGCAACAGCCAAAAATAATTTTATCATTGCCTGATAGATGGAAGTTACAATGAAAAAGTTTTCTGAAAACATTCTGAAACTGAATGATATATTATGACCTTGCATATATAAGTTACTTATAAAAAATTCGAAGCATTATTGTAATAGAACCCTGATTATATGAAAACTAACTATGTACATGCGCAATAGTGAGTCTCTAAAAAGACCATAAAAATACATCTAACTATGGTTTCAGGCTTCCTTCAGCTTTTCTAATGTATGCTTAAGGACAGAACCATCGCGTGAACGCATCATTATCGGGGAACGAGCCTGTGTATTGTGCTCGACTTGGTAATCCACATATTCCGTTACAATTATTTACCTTGAAATCCCTTGCTATGAAGGTTGTGACAGAGAGTTAAGAATTTGAAACATCACTTTTCCTTGTGTAATATACATGATTTGTATACTTAGGACTTTAAACAATTCGATTGTTTAGCAAAAAAGACATGTTTTTGTCATAGGTGAGCAAGAATAAGCAGATTGAAATAAGAGAAATGGTCACCGACAATCGTTAGAATTTTAAGTAGTCCAATGGTTGGAATTAAGGGTGGACTCGTCGAAAGAGGTATGGTGGACTACCTGTAGTTCTTATCTTTTTCTTAGATCTTGTTAAAAGGCTCTCTTGGCCTATGAATTTTTCCATGTTATGAAATTTTAATTATACGAAAAATCGTTTAAACCTGTTACTGGAATATGTTTATATCTTCTTAGTAAATCAAGTGCCTTTTATGAATTTTAAGGATTTTTAAAAAAATTTAGTTGTTCACTCCAGGATCATTAGACTTAGTTTGGGTGATATGTGCATCCTGAGCTTAATGCTGTTACATGCACTTCATGTAAAATCTACCCTTAAAATTTCGCTTTAAATTGTGCCACCCGATTTTTTTTATAATGATCTTTGTAATAATGTAATTTTTGATTGAACCTTTTGTTTTCCTTCGCAATAGCTTACTTTCAGTAAAGATCTTGATAAGTTTTGTATTAGAACGAGACAGAATTTACTGTGTATTTTTTTCCTTAAATAATCGTTTATATTATAGAAAAAATACACCATAACATGAACAGATTTTTAAAGGAATCAGCAGAGTTACCTCCTATCACTTCTTTAATGTTGTCGATATTATTCTTTATCGAGTAGATTAGATGGTATGTGCTTACTCAGATAAAACCCTGATAAAGTTGTCTATCGCTTAGTGTAATTTTATATCTCATGTAATATAGGGTTCCTAGTATGTTAATTGGATGTATAGCAACATGGCTTAGCTTATTTTACATATTGCTGGGAGTCAATGATTAAAACAACAAATTCTTTTTTTATCGTAAAGGATAAAATAAACTATATATGTAATAAGAGTTTCATTGCAATTAAAAAAATGCTATGGTATGACTGGTATGTTACTTTTATGCCTCTACTAATCCTGTTGCTTTAAATCATCGGTTTAACCTTGCCCATTAAACAGTGTATTTAAGGTATTTAATTTTGTTTTTAGAAGATATTAGATACAAGTAAACATCGATATTAGATGCCTCTATAGGCCTTAATAAGTTCTGGGTCAACAAAAAATGTATGTATCCAAAAATTTGGGGTCAATTTTGACTAAAACTTGAGAAAATGTGGTGGAAAAATCATAAAATTTGATAAAATACAACTTATTTCGGGACTGGTTTGGGCGAGTCCCGATATTTTAAATGATTTATTACTTAAAACCTGACATATTATTGTCGATTGAAATCTGACACTTACTCATGTAAGTGACCGTTTTTGTATAAATGAAAATAAATAAAGATTTGCATTATCATTGGTTTAGATAGTTTGTATATTTTTATTCATTTCAAAATAAAAAAAATTTCAATTCGAATTATCGCACACCACATCAAAAAATACATATATATCTAATCAAATCGTTATAAGTCGTAATCAGTTACAACGCGGTCGAATATGTTGGACCCCAAATAGCGCCTTATATCGATATTTGACTGTACTTTGTGGTGTTTCATTATCATTGATGTTATTTATGTGAATGCAAATCACAAAATCCACATATCAAATCCTGTAATTATCTCTTGATGCCCATAGATTAGTGTAGGTTGTTACAGCTCCAGAAGCCATCCATTTTCATAATTGAGTCTTGAATTAAGTTGTAATTGATAATTGAAACGTCTACTGGTCGTCAAGAAACTTTAGTTTTGGAAAAATAAGGTTCATCTATTCTACATCCAGAACCATGTTCTATTAAATGAATGACAACGATCCTTTTATTTCCAATTTTTAAAAAAATTATTTAACAACAATTCAATCAAATACTATTATTATGCCGTTGAAATCTGAACATTCATTCATAATTGCTATAGATAAACCGTGAAATTGTGAATTGTTTTCGTTGAATGGTAGGTTCTAGAACTAATAATGAGGATTTCATTCTTGTAATATAGTAATAGGAATACTTTTGTTCCTCCACGATAGTAGCTTTCATAAAAAAAGAATAATTATTGAATAATGAATTTTTTTTTCTCTCACTATTTATAAAAGTAATTATTTTTGGTAATGGAAAATCTGAAGTATTCGTTGTTCGAGCAGTGATTCGGTTTAGCTACGGAAATTTCTTTAAAATAACAATTTAAGTCTTCATTTCTACACAATAATTTTTAATATTTTCGTTGTAAATTAATAAATAACATTTTGCTAAAAAGATTGTGATAAAAAATTGTATTTTTGGTAATTATTCAGATGCTAATAACATGTTCAAAATAAAGATAATGTAAATTCGGAGAGCGAAACGATTTCGGCAAGTTCATTATTCCATAAATTCGCTTTCCAACTAAGAATTTTTTATTCCTTATATGATTAAAATAAGGACTGTTTTAAGTAAGTCACGTGAAATAGTTGGCCAAATTTTTTAATGAAACTTTTTTTAATGATTATTCAAAAGTTAACTATATATTAATTATATAATGGATGAATAAAAAGCGATAATAATACAGGCATTGATTCTTGTAGTATCTATATTTTGATGCATATATTTAAAAACTGGAACGTGCTCCTTTTGGCATTATTTGATCTTTTACACAAATGGTTGCACTTGAGAGGCTAATCATTATTTTCATCTCTGTCAGACATTTTCCATTTGTACTTATTACATGTTTTTCAATTTTTCAAAAAAATCATCTGATCCGGGGTTCACAAAATACATTAATCTGTTTATCTTGTATGAGTGTCTAGATTGCCAAAAATTTTATTTATAATTAAATAATTTTAAAGTACTTTGATCATTTACTTACAATTATCAAGAAATATTATTAATTGTTTCACACGAATTAATCAAAATTATCTGTATATATTTAATCAAATGGTCACAATAGTATTTGTGGCTAACATATTTTGACCGTCATAATAACCTCTAACAGTCATATTTCTGTTATGTAGTAAAAATAAGTAACCCTGTCAGTTGATGATTTGTTTAGGACTTTTTTTAATAAAACAAATTTCGTTTAAACGATGCACAATTGATTTTGTCTGTTGCTGACATTGATCACATGTTTAAATCCGGTATTTTTTTCCCATAAAAGATGATTCGATAAATTTTGTAAATATTAGACTTTTTTTATGTATGGAACACTTAAATAAAGTAGGAAAATACATATCCTTGCATGGGTGGTGTTATGATTCAGTAAACATTATATTATTTTCTTTAGATTATCGCATCAATTTCGTTAAGACCTTTATTAATTTATTCTAAAAAAATATTAGAATTGAATTAATAAAAGTGAATGTAAATATATACTGTTAGAAGAATTAATTCGTCTCGTGACTTTATATGAGAGGTGAGAAAGGAAATTTATTGATTTAGGATTTTTTTAAAAACATGAGGAAAAATAAAAAAATTTTAAAACTGAATAATATGTGATGTGATTTTAAAGAGAAAATATTAAATATATGATGCCATTATTTCTAAAATTTTATTAATTGGATTATTTCGATATGGGAATGACAACACCCTTATTAAAACCACGAGAGGATTTTTTTATTTTTACAGAATACAACGTATAGTCTAACAATTATCTACGAATATCTACGTGAATATACGAATATTAATGTATATGCTACATAGAATTTGAAATAAGCAAAAAATTACAAAAACTTAACGTTCACAGAACACGCTTTATAGTAAACTACATGAATCCTTACAATGAATGGTTAAAGTGCTGCGTTTTTATGTCATTGGATTTGCGTTATCTATGCATTCATAATGTGATGCTTTACTCTTAAACTGTGGATTAAAGTTAATTTTTTTACTTTTTGAATATTTTTTCTCGTTATATAACCCAAATTAAAACATATTTTTTTCATCTTAGGGTACGAAACATCTAAGGAATTATATTTAAAAATTGTATCTATTAATATTAAATATGTGACACATAATTGGATATTAATCATGAACATGTTTCTTCCAACAGATCATCCAATTTCAAAAACGTTTTTTTAATTATATAAATGCATTAAGTATTGTCTACCACCTTCTTACTTTTCTTAAATCTAATAGAGGATATTCTTGGAAGTTATAGACTTTTGGATTCTTTTCTACCAAAATATTATTTTTTCTAAACAATTTATTCTTATATTTCTTAATAAGGTTCTGTTTAGTCTGAAAGAAAATGGGCTCGAATTAGGCTATCACAATCGAAATTTGAGTTAGATTTTGTAACTGCAGCAACTAAATAGGCCTGATGCCGGTCTTATGGTGGTAACTAAACACCGAATGCTGCAGAGGGTTGAAATCGGTAACAAGATTCAAATAAATAAATTAAAGTATATCCAAATTTTGTACTCTACCGATTAAAATCTATCACAGCGCTGAGACGCCATTCTCACGTTTATATAATATATATATATATACTGTGATAATCGGATATTATCCGGTTATTACCGAAATATCAAAACTAGTTGAGTGGATTATGATAATGTTTAAATTAATTTTGCTCTTATAGGACCTGGGAAATAATATCCCAATCTTTTGATTGACAATATGTGTAGGTGTTAGATAGTACGAAAAATATAATCTATATTGATTTTTTTTAAAAAACTTTGAACTGCTAAATTAAAAAGGTAAAAATGAAGTTATTCCATTCATTTAATTTATAATAATATTTATTTTTAAAAGCTATATCGAATTTTTTTATCAAATATAACAATGTGCTGAATGAATTCATGTTTATATATATATAAACTTGATACTTCCAGTATAAAATTCTGGAATTAAGAAATTAAATCGGAGGCCCTATTTATAAAATAGCATTTTAATTAAAACGATTTTACTTTTAGACTAAGAAATTTAAAATTCAGTATTCATATGATTGCTTTGTATAAGAGATAGTGCCAGCCTGAACATTTATCAAGATGATATATCGTATCTGAAAGGTAATGGCAATGGAATTCGTTTATTATATTTAAATAACGTTATGTTCACTGATGATTAATACTTTAAATCGGATTTTATGATTATCTATATATTTAATTATTCAGGGCTTTGAGATAGCTATTTTAGTTTTCACGTTTTCCAAAAACCCATGATGATGAAATGGCCCTTCATAATCAATCATAGTCAATCAATTAAAGATTTCTTTAATTATGAAGAATGGTTTTGGTGTCATTTGTTTTATCGTTTACATTTGGCTATGTAATATTTTTTTAGGGGTGAGTTCCTATAAATGAAGCAAAAAAACTTTTAGCTACCAGTAAAGCCAATAATAATATCAAAACCAAACAAAATATGAATCAGTATTTTGATAAGCCAGAAAGAATAATATATAATTTTTTAATAAATATTCTAAATATTGATTTTTTTAAATAATTTGTTCCGTTTGAGCTGAAATTATTCTATATAATTTTGTTATTTGGTAAAAAGTTGCTGGGGTAAACGTAGCTTTCGAAATAAGGTAAAATGTTATTTTTAATTGGGTTATATAATTTAAAATTTTACATTATTTTTAGGTATGATGCAAGGTAATAAATGGTAAATAGGCCTATATACGTTAAAAGTCATTTTAGACAATTTTGGAATAAAAAAAGTACATTCACGTGTTCAATAGCACGAATAATTACTTTTGAGTTATTTGTTCTTGTATCGTTTGATTTTAGTCATTAAAATTTTTATTTATTCTTCAGTCTAAGTTATAAGTACCGGGTATTGGAAACCTTCATTGAAAGAATTTAAACGCATAAAATATATCTTTCCGGTTGTATAATTTTGATTAAAAATCATAAAAATTTCATTATAGCTCTCCTAGTATTTTTAAACATGGATCGGATGTTTGTCAGGCAAAAAATTTTGTAACTTACTATATGTAAAGAAATGATTATTTTTTACTATACTTTTGAATTTTTGTTTTTCTACTTAAATTTATTCTAAAATTTATGTTTTTTGGATATAATATTTTTGCTCGTAGCTGTTCTCATTAAAAAACTATAAAAATTTACTTTACCAATTCACGATGTATAAAATAGTTTAATTGATAAATTTAGGCGAATGAAATGTTGTTAGATATTTCTCTGGTGGATATTCTTCTGTTTGAACTCTATTTTATTTTTGTATTTGATATATTGGGATGTCCAGGAACAGCAGAGTCTTGCAGCCGAAACACCTATAAGGATAGGGATTGTTGGTTTTCATGATTACCGAATACATTTCATGGGCGATTTTATACTATATATATTTATCATTCTTATGATAGTGTAGGGTAGCTACAAAAATAACTAAATATATCGTTGCCAACCAACTAAATAACTTGAAACTTTTAATCTTTTTTAATAACCCATAATTTCCAAGTTGTCTCTTGCTATACAACAAGTATTAAGGTTCTCCTAATTGCTCCATTAAAATTTTTTTATATATACGGGGGTGCAATTTTTGGAAAATATTTTCCGGCCATAAAATTATATTTTTCAATGTTTATTTGTACAATAACGAATTGTAATATCCGAGTTTATTAAGAAGGTTTTTATTTTTAGCCACAAAAATTTTTGGATGGTATAGATTTAGGCTTATATGAGATTTAAATCTTTAACTAGTAGCATTCAAAAAAATTATTTTTTGTTAATTTATGCCGACTGATTTTACATAATTAATAATTCATTTAAGCTTCCAGTATTATAATAGGTTCAATCAACATTCACATAGTAAGGTACTGCATTTAACATGCAAATTAGAACCCTTATTCAAATCTTTAACAATATTTGTTCTTTTTATATCTTTTTATTGGGAGTTATTTGCTGCCCTCATCACCAAAACATTTATGTGACATACTCCAAATGATGTATTTCATTTCTTATATATCTATACCTTTTGTAAGCTGTGCATAGAAAAATATACACCTATGTTGCTATTGACAAGTTAAAAAATACCTTCCATATGCTGGTTTAAATGGTATGTCATGTCGATTTCTTTTAATCATATGCAAAAATCGAATAATAAATTAATACTGCTTTACTATCATTTTAAAACGTGTTTTTATATATTCTGCAGTTGATCAGTCTTAGTAATTAATTACTGCTAAGTTTTTTTTGGCTAATTTTGCGATAAAATTATTGCTTTGACTTTTAAAATATAGTAAACTGTTCAGAAGTAGTATTTATATTACATGAGAACGAAGGCCAAGACACTGGTAGCGTTGCCCTAGCACAAGGGTAGGTAATGGGGGTCGTTTTAGTGGGTGAAATTCCC
>LDMZ01062081.1:0-13035 GCA_001455285.1 Sphaeromyxa zaharoni
CCCTATCATCCTTCAATCAAAGTTATTTTACATAATTAAGGCTGTGTTATGTAAATTTAATACCATGTATTGTTTTCTAATAGGGGATTGGGACTACATTGTTGTCAGAATATTTTAATGAATGCAGAAACAAAAATAAATTATTTACTTAAAAACAAATTAAATACTTGAAATCTGATTTATTTGTACATCAGCATTAAATTTTAACAAAAAATTTATTAAATATATATTTTTGGGATTTCATTAAAGTTCAAGTTAGATCCTATTATACATTTTAATTATAGAAAAAAACCAGTATCGATCAATTTATTTTATCTGAATGATTTACCTTGGAATTTTTCTGCTACTTTTTTATCAGTAATATGTAAATGCACAACATTTATAATGATATAGTCCTAACAGATTTTAAATCACAAGGAAAATGTATTTTTTTCACCTAAATATTGTTTTTGCATACTTATGCACCAGATAATTGTTTTAAAAATACTTCGAGACAGTATAAAAATGGAAAGTTTAATCATTGGAATATTTTTAGATCAAAAATAAATTATAAGGTATTTCTAAAATATCTAAATCACTGATGGTAAATATATCCTAAATATCAAGCGAAATCTACTACTCAAAAATAATTTAAATACTATTTGTAATATATAAAAAGAAAATCATTGTATAAGTTAATTTACTATCAGTGCAAATATGAATTGACTAAATGAGATTACCTACAGCCTTTAATTTAATGACAGGAAAACTCTATTTTAATCTAAATAATTATTATTCGAAATGTTTATGAATTCTAATGCAATTGAGTGCGCTCAATGCATAGTCAAAATATTAGTGAAAGACGAAAAGAAATTTAACAGAATTAGTTACTTATGCGGTAAATTTTAAAAGTTTTTATATCTATTTGATGCAATCCCTATGAATCCTCAGAGCGTGAGTGTGTGTATATATAAGTATTTTTATTTGAATAGAGCATAGAAATCAAATTTTTGTTTTTGATTGAGTAACTTAATCTTTACAACCGTAAATAAATATGTACTATAAGCTGTAGTATAATAGAACAAGAAAAAAGCTTTAAAACAAAGATATATATAGTATTTTACAAGTAGTAATTACAACATATATTAGCTTACCTAAAAGTTTCAAAATTTAATAATTTTTGCTATTTCTTTTGTATCTATACTGAAGACTTATTTCTAGTTTGCTAAGGTGTTTAAATTTGTTTAAAACCTATATAAGAGGTTTTTTAACGGACAGAATATAAATTCATATTTATAAAAATAGTGAAAAAATAAGTTGGTATATAAATTTAAGCTTTTAGGGACAACCAATAAAAAATTTATATCAATGTGATGCTTGATATTCTAAATTGTCATTCAAATCCAACAGGATTTATCTCCTCACAAAAATATTAAATAATAATAGAATGAGTTTTACGTTAATTTTATATAACGAAAATCAATAAAAATATATATTATTGTGAAATATTACAATAATTGTCATAAAATAACGTTTCCTAAATTCGATGATAATAGTATTAACTTATAGGAGGTGATTTTTGCCGATAAAATACACGATATCACAATTTGATTTATGTGATAAATTCTAATTATAAAAAAAGAAAATTTATTAAAATATGTGATCGTAAAAATGTATTTAATATAAAGTTTAAAGCTATCTTTTATTGTCTTTCGGGGTTAGTGAAAACAGAATTTTTATTTAAAATTGATGATGTATAACAGACACTATCATTCATGTGCATCAAACATGTTTGTATTAAAATATATTGAGCAGTTTTCATCATTAATTTTTCCAATTTTGATAACTATTTCCACAGAATAACTGCCAAGTTTATTATTTCAGATAAAAGGCATGGTAGAACCATTTTAAATAATTATTACAACATACAAAAATTTATTCTTATTAGGGAAAAATAAAAAGAAAATTTTATTATATTTTTAATAACAAAGTATTATGTAAATTTAAAATTTAAAATATATTCTATATTTTTTTCAGAAACAACATAATCTTTGATGGTTTTTTAATCACTTTCTAAGGGCTTGCATATAATAATAAATTAAAAAATCATAAAAAGTTTTTTTTACTTTTTGACAATTGAAAAATATCATAGGCGAACCTATTATTTTATAAGTATCAATAGCAATTAAAATAAGGAAAAACTTGTCAAAATTATAAATTAAAAATGTTGATGCTTGCAACAAAAAAATTTCAGACGAGTATGATAAAATCAATAATAAAATGTTGGAAATATAGTATTAACAAGTTTATATTCCTGAACAAAGACAAAACATAGTATTTAAATGCAAAAATTCTTTCTAACATGAGATATTATTCCAGCTCAATTCAATCAATTTTATTGACAAAAATAACAAAATATGTCATTAAAGATTTCTAGGTTAATATTAATAAGTATTTGAAAAGCTAATATTCACTGAATGGCAATGCCTTATATAAGGAGGGATGTTTTCTGTGACAAGAAAGTAGAGGGTCACAAAATTTGTGTGGATCGAAATTGGCGAAAGCTTTAGCAAGATCTTCACCTATCCCTTTAACAAAATTGGAACACTAAACCAATTTGTAACATAGTATTTATCATAACCTGGGTTGAAAAAACGGTACCAGTTGAGGTACATAGGAGATCTGTCAGTACTTCGTAAAGACTGGATCCAAGGAACTTGGATGCAATGGATGTAATCGTCTTTACCACAAACTAAACAAGAGTTACCATAAATGTAATATCGTTGTATATTTAGTAGAAATTATAAAATTTTTGACTTTTTGAGGAAAATCTCCACTAAAATAAAAATGTAAAATGTTTTTTGTCCTTTAATAAAAAAACTAATAGTTATAATTACTTTATCTATGGAAAAATAAATTTTTTTTTAAATATAAAATAATATCTAGTGAACTTTTGAATAGTGATTTGGATTTGATTTTTTTAAATTTGAGATAAAATGTAATTTTCATGGTTCGATGGAATAAAAACATATTTTATATTTTGGTTTAAAGAATTTAGATAAATCTTTCCTTCAGAATAGATGTTTCCATTGCTAATATTTTGTTATATTTCTGAACAAATTTCTATCCTAATTACGAATAAATTTTTATTACAATTTGTTTCTGTGTAGCTATTCAAAGATAGAAATTTATTCACGTTAGAGACGATTTTATATTATGATTTTTATTAAATTTGATTTTAATATTCTTTGAGAATAAATGGAAATATGGAAATACTTCAATAATATTTAAAGAACATCTGCTAATTTATCGTATTAAAAATTGTGTTGCCAAAATTAAGAGTAATGACAAATATTCCTTTTCTCTTGGAAGAAACAAAAAAAATTAAAACACCTCTTCCCTTGAAGAGTATGTAAGTCTTGAAGGATTTATACATAGTCTTTAATGAGCAAAGTGGAGCTTTTATTTTTTATTTATTTTTACGAATATATGAAAAACAAAGGTTTAGAAGATATTTGTCGATGTTTATAAGATTTACTAGAATGATTATCGGAAAAATCTTTGATTTTTTGTTTTTAAATGTTTGAAAGTTCACGATATGAAATTATGATTATATTATAGAATTTTAACTTATTAGACTTGATAAAGTTAATTTCTAATAAATAGTCAAATCTCATTTAAAATACGAGTTGACTAAATAGATTTTTTAAAGGTTAGCATTTTTCAATTGTATATGATCATGATGAATATACTACTATTACAACGTTCAATAGAAAGTTATCAAAACTTTACTTAAAGTAACTCTTACCTTTTATTAGTTATTCTTTTTCCTGTCAGAGGCTTACATATCCTAAAGAGGATTTTTAGGTTTACAATTTTTCTATAAGGACCACAAATTCGTCTTTTTTCGAGATATGAAACAGAGGATTTTCGGTTGAAATTTATTAACAATTATTTTGGCACTGCATTCATAATCAGCAGACCAATCATTTATGGTTTCAGAAAAATATTTAAAAACTTATTCTACATGCCTTGATAGTTTAGTTTAGATTATAAATGTTTCTATTAAAAACTTTAAACTTTTTCAAACCTGGTTAGAACAAAACAGCTAAAACAAATTTTTTATTTTCGTTAGAAAAATCAATTATTTGGGTGATACATATTTAGTTTATAGAGTAGTGTTAGTAATATTGATTGAAATTTTACTGAGACAAACTTGAAACTGAAATTTTTTAGGTAGAAATTTTGCTTGAATACTATAGGGAACCTTAAACAATCGGGAATTTCTATTAGATATAGATAAGGATATCATATTACTTCTTAAACGATCTGAATGTGAACTTCATTTATCCTGCCTTAAGAAAGTAAATATCCGATTGATCAAAGCATAATCAAAACCTTGCATAAAAAAAAACATTAAAGTTCAATCTGACGTGTTTAACTAGAAAGGCTTAAGTGTTTGAACACATATCAAAACAAACACGATTCAAGTACTGGTTTTTTTATTATAAGTGAAAATGCTCACCCTACAAGCTGCACAGATCTTGCCTTTTGTGCTGATACGAGGATTATAGCCAATATCTAGTGGGCATGTAAGCTCATTACAATTTCTTTCATGAATGGTAAGTTTAAGCATACGCACGTAGACGTCACCTAGTCGAGTTATATTAGTGACATTGTAACACTGTAATAACATTAAAAATGGGGGCAACACACTAAAACCGTTTCTCTATACTGCTCTGGTACTCTGGAACAGTACATATTAGTAGCATCGTCAAGTTTTTCAATGATTGTCGGATCCACCACATGGTTAGTTTCCTGGTCCAATAGTTCCTATAATAAAATAAATTCAGAGATATTTAAACTATTCATCAATGAAATTAGATATATCACCTAGTATAGAGAGAATAATTAGTCACAATATTTTAGTAGGAATATTGTGAAAGGGTTTAATATTTGAAATGTTTATGTTTTTTATATTTTATTCGAAAACTTTATTTTATAGTTAGAATTATCTTTTAAATTTTGATATTTCTTAAAAGCATATAAGAATATGTTTTGTTTAAAACAAAAATCATGAATCATGAGTTAAAATACAATATATTTTTTGTAACTGTCTTAACTTCATAAAAGTTCTATATTACAATAGAAATAGATATTTTTTTCACTTTTGCCCTGAAATCCATATTGTTCAAAAATTTTTATTTAACACATAAACTGGATTTAGACACGAAATAGATGTATTTAGTATTTTCTGAATTTTTTGTATTACAGTCAACACCCTGGAAAATTAGAACAAAAATACTAAATTTAAGTTTTTCTAATAGAAACTTATTGAATTTAAGCAAATATTTTTTTAAAAATAACTCGAGGGTATTACATAAAGAAAATAAATGTTATAAGATTCTAATAACCATATAAAATAAAAATATTCCTTCTTCACCCAAATTACACTTCATAACATAAAATTCTATTCGTTCAAAAAAATGGTGATCAGAACAGTAGTTTTGCAAAATAGGTTGAAAAATATCTTATTTATAATTAAGGAAATTTCTAAATGATTTAAAAGAGAATCAGGTATCATTAATTTTTTCCCTTTTAAAAATAAAAATGATTATTCTGCAGCAGTGAAAGAAAAGTAAATTCCTTGCTTAAATAACAAACATTTGACTTAATATATGAACCAGTATAAATGAATTTATTGTCACAACTTTAAAACATCTTATTTTATATAAAATATCAGTAATTTTGAAGTTCCATTCTTAGGTATGTTATTTTAGTAGAGGTTTTATCAAAATTTATTCATATTAAAGGATCCTTAAGTTATTTTTAAAGTTATATCAAAAATACAATATGTTAAAAGTGCATTTTAATTAACTTTTTCCCAATACATTTGTATGTAAAGGAATATTGAAATTTCATCAAAAATGAATTATACTTTTAAACGGTAAAATCTGGATCGAAATTTAAAATTCTCATTTCGTATCTTATTTATTTAAAGATTAAAAAGTTTATATCCTAATTCTTGAACATTATTATACCATTTTTATCATTACTAAATACAAAAAACGTATTTGAATTAAAATTAATGCAAAAATTATATGAAAGTCAGCAACTTTCATAACCAAATTTCATATAAAAATGCATGATAACAACAAATATTATATGATAGTTATAAACAACTAGACATAATATTATGTATATATATACTAAAAAATATATATTTGTTATAAAAAGTGTATAGTTTGTTTTCCGTCTTAAACAGTGAACCTCTAATTACCAAAAAATCGTTACAAATGATCTCTCTCACTGACATTAGTGGCTGGATATATAGAATATTATAAAATAATACCCAAAATTTCAGAAAGGCATCAGAAAACAGTTTATGTGATGGTATTTTGGATAATAGAAATTCAATCAACTAAGGTTCTACTACAGTATTTATGTTTCTTCTTAGCAAAAATCATAAAGTCTATTTTTTTTAAGAACCTGAAAACTTTTTATACAGAATAACTTTCCTTAAATTTTAGACAACCAAATTTGTTCTAGCAACTGAAACATCTCCTTTCCGGTAACAAAGTTAGCAGTGAAAATTATATTTGAAAATTTTGCGATAAGCTGATTAAATCCGCTTTTAAATATGCCTTGTATAATTTCCGCGTTAATTTTACACTAAACAAAAACAACTTAATTCTTTCTTGTTTTCAGTACTTTAATACGATTTTTATAATAAGAAGTTATAATTTTCACTTTAAAATTTATATCTCTGGGCAAATATTTGATAAAATTGAAACCCGGTATTCGACCATAATTCGTTCGAGTTTTTATTATTAATTCTTGAACAAAAAGTACGCCTTCGCTCGCTAACGGAAGGGCTAGAAGTGACGCCCAACGCAGTACGAGAACAGGGTGGGAAGCCGCAGAGTGCGTTTCGGCTCTAATCAGCTCGTTCCGTTCCACACAAAATCTCCTTCAACTCCATTAGGCTATTTTCGGTTTATTAGAACGCCGATTTTCTGTTCGAATCAAGTAAAATTTTCAGCACAAAATTTTTGAGAAAGAACCGAATTGTTCGAGTACCGAGGTACCACTGTATATTAATTGATTTTTAAAATTAAATGTAAGAACTAAGTTGAAGGAATATTATTCTAATCACTATAGATGACTCCACATGATGGTTCACCAAAATTAGCGTAATTTCATGAAAGTTTCTATTACGTTAAGAATCTATTTTGGAAATTATCAAGTTATTTTGTAACGACGCAAATTTTTTTAACAACCTACCTTACATACGATGCATTTGGCTCTTGTAAAAGAAGTCACTCCAATGGTACTCGAATAAATGAATCCTATGCCGATATATGTTCATCTAAATTTAAAAAGATCAAATTTTTGTTACCTGAAAAGGATAAAATGAAAAAGACTAATATTTTCATTTTCAACAAACAGCTGCTATTTTGTTATTTTATTGCACTCACAAATATTATTTTAACTAAACTGGGATGTCTGCCACTAGGATATGCTTAAAATACTGTTTTTTATGATTTCAAACTTAGGTGGCATTTATGGAATAAAAAATAAATACTTTCAATAAATATAAATTTTTCCAAGTAGAGATGATATAATTATAAAAAATTTTCAATATGAAAGACTTTAATAGAAAAAGTGTTTGGAATCATGACTATGTATATGTTTTGTAATAAAATATATCATCTAATTATAGCTTATTTATCTTTTGCTTAATGTCAAATTCTAGAAGTGTAAAAATACGTTTATTTTTAAAGGAATATTAATTAAATCCTGTTTTGTCATGGTTATTTATCAAGAATGATAATACTTTTACGGTATCACTTTCATATCAGTAAAAATGCTTTAATTATATGAGATCCATATTTTGAACAGCTTAGGAATAAATTTTAAAAATAATGAATAAATTTATTTATTGTAGTAAGAAATTAATTAGCAAAGATATAGTTAAACCGCCTGCTTATATCCCGTCTGTAGATCAAAGACTATTTTACTTAAAAATTTTAATCGTAACAACGAAACAAAAATAGTTTTCAGATCATCATACTGCACTAAAATAGGCTGAGAACTATTGACTATCTAGGTTTGTCTAGAGACGGGTTATAACAAGCGCATAACGTAATCTAAGATAAATAGAATAAAATAACTTGAAGTAAACTCATGAAAAGATTTTTGCCAGATTATAACAATTTAATTTTCGAAAAATAATTTTAAGTGTATCTTGGACAATAATGCCAGCAACACAAATGTCGATTTCGATCTACGAAAAACCATTCCAAGTTAAAAATTCAGATCAATCCTTTATATTGCCTGTTTTCAATATAATAGAATCTCTTTAGCCTGTCAGAGTTGCCGTATTAAGTTATGATATGATCACACGGATCACTCAACTTTATAATAAGATAAGTCATGTTCGTTCGTTGAAAAAAAATATTTAGATTCTGCGAATGAAAGTACATCTCGTATGCAAAAATTATATTCTTCGGTTTACTAAGAAAAATGCATATTGTAACGAAAACAAGCGTGAAAAAAAGTCCCCGAGGTCCGACGTTAGCCTACGATTGATTTATTGTTATTTGGTAATTAAAAGTAATTAACGGCTTAGGTGGCTACATATATAATCAATTTTTCTTCTTTTCGTGTAAACAAGTAAATTGTATTTTACATCCTAGTACATTGTTTTTAAAAAACAATTTTTACTTAAATGGCCAGTGTATTATAATTCCCTTATAGCTCCATTCCTTAGCTCAAAAAGTTGAAATTAATAATTCATAATGATATTTCGTTCGAATTTAACTTTAATTTAAACTCACGTGAACGAACGCACAAACTTGGCACACTGATAAAATATTTCTAATCTTGTTCGTTCATTTCGAGGTAAAAATTCTATTATCAATCTAGAGTCGGTCACTAAAAGCAATAGATAATTTTGACTTAGAACATCCACTTGTTAGTAAAAAAAATATGATAATTACAGTCATCAAAAAAATGAAATCAGGTCGATAAATCGTTCAGTTAAAACATTTGGCAACGTCTTTAAGGATAAAGATGTCAAATAAAAATTATAAAGCAGCAGATTATACAAACCTGAATACATAAAAACGTGACACATGGACACAATATTTTAAAGATATTGAATTATAATAAAATTAAAAATAAATACAAATTTTATAAAATAATAAAATACGACTAGTTATGGTACATTTCTTAAACATATTAATAAGCTACTACTCCCTTGTTACAGTCCCAGGAAGCAAGTAATTTTACTGAAAATTCAGTGTTCATGATGTTGAAAAATTTCTATAAATATATAGATAATATTAAATGGAAAACCAAGATACGACACTGATTAGAATTTAGAGAATCTCCAGCATTACATACTTTATAGCGATCCTCCAGTTTAATTTTTCCTATGTAACTAAAGAAAATACCGAACACTATTACCATGAGCTTCAGAAACAGGCATTTTGAGACCTGTCAGATAGTTCAGATTCGAGCTAGAAACTTCATCGTATATTCCTAAAGCAGTATATTTTAAAAATATATCAAATTATAAATTAATGACAAGAAATTTATTGAAATTATAAACGCTAAACATGTTTAAACGAATTGATTGATATTAATTTTCATAGCATCTATACCATACCTTATGCAAATAAGAAAAAATGATTATTTCCTTTGAAGTTTTCATAATCTATACGCTTTAAAGTCACACTTATCAGAAGTTCTAAATTTATCAAATATTTTGTAAAAAATATTCGAATAAATAATAAATATTGACATCTAGCAATAATTCTATTTATTACCATAACAATTTTTAACAAAATCCTTCGTCAACTTATAATATAGATATTCTACAAGTAATATATACAAAACAGATATAATAGTCTAAAATTTAATTAAAATTAACTTTCACCTTCAGTTTGAACTCTCTATTCATATCTTTCCACTACTTTATTAATTTAAATAATTCATAAGAAATTAGACTATAAGAAAGTAAGAAAAAAATCATTTTTATGATTATTTTAATATAAAAATATCTATTTAGTTAACTTATATTCTTTATTTTGGAGAAAGTTTTCATACAAAACTTAAAAGATCAATTTAAAATGTGGACGAAAAATGATTAAAATACAAAATTATTTAAAGTTACATATTCGTAAATTTTACATACCTGTACCATTTAAGTCTAAATTAAAGGAAAAAAAATAAAAAAAAGCAATAAACGCAGAAGAAAATCTGTTAGGCTCTATTTAATTTTTAACACAAAAATCTTGTTTATTCATTACGTCAAGTTTTTTACGGATTTGATATTTTTTGCCAAAAGGTAAGGAACAGTTAAAAAAAAACATTAAGACGGACAGAAACTAAATTTCATTCATTAAAAACCATAATATTTTCCTTTTCTAATTGCATTATTATCAGTACTACAGAATTCAGTATCATCTTATTTACAGGTTTTGGATGAATAATCTCTATCTAGTATTTTACATAAATAGTAAAAATCGGTAAAATAATGCAGCAAAAAATGAACAATATTAAAACTACTGTATCCCTAAACTTCTTAATAATAGCCCGTATTTTTGGAAAACCAGGGATGGTCAATACAAGGGTATTACATTACTCTATTAGAAAGTGTACATATTAAACCGTTCATTCCATATGTACCAATATACTGTCTACTCATTTTAATTCAAATATGGTCGTGATAAATGATCTAATTCGTATATTATACACCGCCATATGTAACAGTGAAAGTAAGCATTATTTTTAAAAATGTTTATAAATCATTGCATATCTAATTACAACACTCTGCGAAGAGAAAATTTTTAAATTTTTAACATTTTCAAACTAAATTTAGGCTTAAAACATTAAGCATCCGACCTTAGAACATCAGATTCGTCAAGAATCACAAATATCTTCATACAAAATAATGAAAAGAATAGTTTCTATCATATATACTGAGTTGGGGACATTGAAAGAAAGTTTATTTATTCTTAGATGTTTGATAATAAATATTTGTTCTTAAGGAGAATTCATGAGTGTCTCGACTGTTATTTTTAATGTTGATGTGATTGTTTGAGTGATCAATTTTAAAAGGCGAATGAAAGAACATTCCAGTTGACAGGATTTTATTTGTAAACACCTAGGATAAATAATTGTTTCTAATAATTTCCATTTTCTTCACAAATTAAAGCTGGGAAACAATACTTTCCTTGAAAAAAGTACAGCAATTTAATACTATTTAGAATCTTTATCAGGTAGAAAAGGAATGGTTAAACCCTTAATAGATAAAAACTACTTACCTGAGTCGGATAAAATATAAATTACCAAACGTAAAGTACATCTAAAATACATCAAAGACCGTGACTTAAGAACTTTTTCCACATGATACAGGTGGGCGCAAAAGTAGGTATAAAATGGTCAAAAAGGGAAATAAAAGTGTAGCGTTTACGGTATTTATTACACAGACAAACAAATGCTGCCTGAACAATTAATAAGAACCACTTTTCAGTGCGTTGTGGATAATCCCTGTCTGTTCAAACTTGTCACGCAGTCGATAAATCGTGAACCTTGTTGGGGGAGATGTTGCAATGATTTTGACCCACTGTTCTCTTACGCATTCATTACTTTCTGTCTTCCAGTATTGTTTTAATATTCATTTTCGCTGTTCTTTAGTCAAATTACCGCCAATGGTTAAATTACCAATATAACTGAAAAAATAAAAAGAAATGATATAAAGTACATGAACCTTTATTCTAAGGTATGTAGCTATTAGTTCAATAAAATGTAATTAATTTTACTAACTTATACCTATTTTTGCACCCGCTGTATATAGATCAGTTTGAACCAGAAATGAAGGATAGCATTTTTTTGCTCATAAGGTATAACTTGAATAAGAAAAAATTAACGATCCTACCATCACTGCTAAAGAATTAATTAATCTGTATTCAGCTGATAGAATAAGTACGGTATTATATCTTTTCGAACATGGATAGATATAATAATTTTATGTAATACCTAAAGTAAAATTTAACAGCTCCGAATTAGTTAATGTTCGCGATAAAGTCACCAAAATAGCCGAGTTCGCAGAACATGTATATCACATTAACTATTAAAAACAAATTTGGGACATCGGATCATAAAAATCTTATGAATCAGTTTTTCTTGTGTGAAGGCACTAAATAACGAAAAATTTTCAGAACCATTAAACTAATACAGGTGTACTTCTCCCAAGGTATTTTATTGGGACAACGAAAGAGCAAAGACAAGCTAAATTTTGTTCGTTTCACTATTTTATATATATCATCAGTCAAGGTTAAAGTAAAGATAGCCTTTAATAAAGAGGTTACAATTTATTTCATTACTTTAACAATTAATTGATAAAAATAAATAAAGTAGAAAGAATAAACCAATGGAAAAATTTAACTAAGAAATTAATAACAAAGTATATTTGAAAACTTTTCTTTATAGATATAAGCGTCATCCTGCTGAATATTTATTAATTGTAAAGAATCATTAATTTTAGATTTAGCATCGACCAGAACAGCTTAAATAAACTTGCAATTACATTCTACCACATAGATGGAAAATCTGCGTAGTTTTAACGACTAGCCTGTTCCTCATCATTAATCAACATGTAATATAATTAGTTCAGGATGCTGTGAGATTCTTTAAGAATTTTTGAAGCCAAAACGGAAGTAATTTGATGAAATTTTAAGTTAAGCTGCGGTAACCACGAGAGTATCAACCCAATTGGCTCTACATGCAAAAGATAGTGAGGGTCTGACCACCTGACTCCACCTTCGCTATGTGGTTGCAACCTTCTTAGCTTTTCCGTTTTATTACGGTTAAGGAACTTAATTATTAATTTAAATAAATATTAAAGAAAATGTATAGTAATTAGGGGCTATAATAATTTATCGGCTATCTTCGCGCTACCGATTAATCTTTTTTTGTGTCAGTGGCGCGGATGCACCACAGAAGCATTTCCATCAATAACCCTAGGCAGTTAATTTCAATATTATT
>LDMZ01062100.1:0-13217 GCA_001455285.1 Sphaeromyxa zaharoni
TGTCATTTTTACAAATATAATTGATATATACTTTTATGTGCTACGGCGAATAGTATTAAAAAAAGAACATTAAGATTTTACAAACAAATCCTTAATGTTTTATGCGGTGAAATCTTATTTCAAACGTGTGTATGTAAGATAATAGGCCTGTATCAGTATTGTGGTTCTAAGTTTTAATATATACGGAAGTATGAAAAACCATATTTGGTTGAAAATATTTTAAGCCGTAAATTTTTTTTGAAAATTAGAACGAATTCAGAATTTAAAAAATTGGCATTTCATTAAGAATGTATTTTAAGCTTTAAGACTTGTAGTTATAAGGTTTGATGCAAAATCTTTAAATTAATAAATGTGCACTAATACAAATTTTTCGGAATTTTGTTTCCATACAAATTAATTGAATTATTTCAGTTAAAGAAATAAATCGTATTTTTTCTTTGTGAATATAGACATTAATTACTATTTAATTTTTATTTTCCCCTGTGTGAATAACGACTTTTGGAAATTTTTTTCTAATTTAAGGGTTTTAGAAAACATGGAAATGTTATTACAGATAATTTTTTCTACAATACTTAAACTAATTTATAATATAGGCTTAATAATAATTTTATCGGTTTCATCATGGTATTTAAAAGATGGATTTAAAACTTTTAAGATTTTTATCTTTCAAAAAAACATAAAATTTACTACATTAGTTATCTTTATTTTTTTTTATTTTTTCAAAAATAATGTGATTTATTCGAGTCATATTTTTGAAATTATGTTGCTAACATCAATTTTAAAATTTTTTTTATTTTTATTGGCTCAATACTTTGGCCTTTTTCCTGGAACTTAGAAATATCCAGAAATTTTTTATTTATTTAATAATCAAATTTTTACCTATCCATTTAATATTGTAATACATAAAAATGAGAGCATATTTTCGATTAAATTAATATGAACAAAATATTTCTCTTTATTTTGCTATATAATAAAATAAGTTCGAAAATAAACAAAGGCCCTTTTTTAAATTTTGACATGTAAACTTAAGAGATTTTAAAAAACATCATATCTAACGTTGATAAATTCTCTAAATAAAATATCCATTTTCCTAGGGGTAGCTGATTAATCCCCGAAAATATAAAAAAGATTAAGGTGCAAAAAATTCTTTAATTTAATAATTTTTAATCCGAATCATTCTTAAGTAATTCGAACTTATGATTTTGCATTACCACATATATATCATCTGTATTTTTAAAAATGATTACTGAGTGAATTTTTTTAATTTCTTTTTAATTTTTAACTCGAAATATCCGGAAATGCTTTTGCTCTGTATTTCATAAATATATGTAATATTACTAAAATCGTTAACGTAAAGTATGGTGATAGACTTGTATTATGCTTGCATATTTAAACAAGCAGATCAACGAATTTAAAATTTGATTGGAAAATTTTTAAAATGAGATTTTTTTGTTAATATTTTGATACTGACTTAAAAAATCTTTCATAAAATTTTGAAATGGGAAAAAATAACGGTACAATATATACTTAATTTAAAAAAAAATTTTGGTTCAATCTTTTACTTCTTTTTTTGTTCCAAAGGCACAAACCTTTTTAGCAATAAAAATATACAAATTTTTATAGTTTTTTTATGCAATATAATAAATAATCAGAACAAACGTATCGATTGTTAGGTTCACTAGAAAAAAGATTTAATTATTTTTTAATAGATTTTTATTTATTATTTAACAATTATTCAAAGTTAAACCTAGAATAACTTTTTTCACATTTTTTGTTATTTAAATGTATTAACGGCAAGATATTTTTCTTGAATATAATTCAAAGTAAAATATTTTTTTATATTTTTTTTAAATATTATTTTGAATAATCTGAACGGTGTAGAAATTAATAATAAAATAATTAAATGTTTATTTTTTTTCATTTTGACACTATAAAAATAAAACATAATTTAATGCCTTGTTCTCATATGTTACATTTATTCCACGAATATACCTTTTATTTGAAATATAAAAGCTTCATTTTATCGGCTAAGTGTACTTATCATGTAATATATCTGAAAAATTATTGAAAAAAATTTTCATCAATGAATAACTTAAGACAGAATTTACAAATAGAATTTTTTATTTTAGACCTTAAAATAAGACATTTTCACTTAGAAATAAAAAAAAATTACTGCAAAAATAATAACATTAATGCATAATTTCAATCTTTTCATTTCTGATTCATGTTTCCTTTCACAAAAATTTTCTAATTTCCGATTTTATATATAAAATTGAAATTTAATTAAAAATATTATTATTTTCAATGTTTTTCTTGGTACATTGATTTACAAAATTTTTCTTTGTTAGTATAGAATTATTTTTTATCTTTGTTTTGAATATGTAGTGAATATATAGATTTATAACTTTTAATGATGTCAGAATAATTTTTTAAAAGTATTATATACCTATAAAAAATTATTTTCGTGGACCTTCAAAAAATTTTATCACATATATATTTCAAAATAACATACATAAAAATACTTAAAATCCCTATCACTCAATAATTCTGAAAAGAATTTTATGGGGATCAAATTCTTTAAAAAATTTTCAAATAAACTCTAAGATATTTTAAGGAAAATACTAAAATAATGTCATAATTTTCATTTAATTTGTGTTTGCCAGAATATAATATATAGTATTATTTAAAGAAATTGTTTTTTGAACAAGTTCTTAATTATTATTCAAGGATATAATGGAAATTCATTATGTGTGAGTTTGGTCAGGTACCTAAAGACTGTTGAATCTTTTTTTTTGTTTGATTGTATAAGAAAAAAGAGAAAACCCGATTGTTTGAACCGTCAAAATATATAAAAATATATAAATAAATTGTTCATTGTACTTAAAAATATTCTTTTCATCCCATTATTTAAGCAATCGTAATAAAGTAATATGGTTAATATGGTAATTTTTTTAAAGTTTTAGCCCTTATCTTTTGTATAGAGATGAACCTGCAAAGTAACCCTGGTATGTAACCTTTTCCGATCTATACTATATTTAAGTTGTTTTTTTTCAAATTAACAAGTTTTGTTGTTCTTTTTTTATGATGTATCTCACAATCTGTATATATCGTAAAAATTTGGTATACTCCACTTGATTTTATTATATTAGAATTTGACACTTTAATAGATGTCCAGAAATGTTTTTGAATTGAATATATATACTGGGGTACATGTTAGCATTTTTTCAAGAAATGGTTCCCTTTCCCGATTTGCGCGATTACTAAGGACATAATATACTTTATATTCTTTTAAAACAGGTTAATGTTTTCAAAAATATTTAAAAAATTCAATACACAAAATTTTTAGAATTTTAACCAACGTAGCATATTGTGTTATTAAGCGATAAACAACGGCATAAGCTTACTTTCAAATTTAAATCAGCGGAAAAAATCAAAAATATTTTTAATAAAAAAAAAGAATTTTTCGAATATAAAGTTCCGGTTTTTTAATCTTTGAAATCTCAAAGGTATTCGAGTCAGCTTCACAAAAATCAAATATTTGAAATGAATTGAATATTAAATAAAAAAATAACCTCAAAAAATAATAAAGGATAAAGTTGCTGTTTTTATGTTATACAGGATAATTATCTGAGTTGACAACCTGAATCATGTTGTTTAAATAGTTATGCAATTTTGTCAAATTTTTAAATAAAAAAGTTTAAAAATTAAAGAAAGTGCTACTTCACATTTAGTGATGTATGTAGATTAAAACGTCATCTATAATAAAAGCACAGTTTTAATTCAAAATATCAAGGAATTAATAAAATTAATTTAAATTTTTTGATATAATAATTTAATAAAGTTTTCCCTAATTATATAGTATAAATCGAAATTTTTGATATATTTTAAATTATTATGTAATTTGAAATATATTTTACTTATTTGTGAACAGACTAAAATATAAGAACTTAGAGATTCTAAAGATATATTATTTTAATAATTAGCGACAAAAACACAGATGAACGTCATGTAATAGATGTAGAATTTAATAAATTTACTTATGATTATGTTTAAAGATAATATCTTTCTCTTTTTGTCTGGATTTTTGCATATACTTGGACCTTATATCTAATAACCAAGATTAAATGTTACATATTGTTATTCTTACAATAAATATTAGAATTTTTTTATAATAATTCTTTTTTGTTATTATAAAACTCTACCCAAAACAAAGTAAAATTGATTTTTTTAATATCAAGGAGGGTTAGATCAAAATCTATTTTAAAGTTTGATATTTTTAATCAAGTAAATGAATTTTATTTAGTTATACAATTTTTTTAAAATAAAGTTTTAAATATTCTTTTTATGAATATAATACTTAATATTCTCTTTAGAACTTGATTTATTTAACTCATATATCTTTTTAAAAACAAAGAGTTTCGTATGACAAAAGTTATCCCAATATATCTGCTATATTCAAAAAATATAAATAATGGCAATACGACCAACAAATTTTAGAGAGATACATTTTGAAGCGTTTTTGTTATCATAAATGATTTATAAAAATATTTTGTTGGAAGAAACAATTTTTTCGTACTTTTTGATGCAAATCAGCAAAATTTTTATTTTGATACCAGTTTACGACTTGACTAAATTCGAATGTTAACCTTCCTGGATACAAATTTTCATTTGTATTTCACGCAGTTTAAAATAAATTTAATTTCTTCTAATCGAGTAAAGCATACCAGAAATCCGTATATTATTTGAATAGTGTTTAAAAAAGTTAAAAATAATTGCTATCAGATATTTTTTATCATATTACTAAATGCAAAGATCAATAATATTTTCGTTGTAATCTAAACTACTGATATTCAAGATATTTTGATTAAAATGAATACAAACTATTTAATATTTTTTCCAAACTGATCGTATTAATCGCTTTACGTATAATATTATTTGCGAAACATCTCATTGCGCAAAATTTCTTAATCAAAATAAATATATTTGAAAAAACTTTCTCAGTTGCATTTTGTGCAGTGGAATGAAATTATTAACACTAACTTAAATGATTATTAATAAATAAAAATATTCAATTAAAATTTAAACATTAAGAGTATCAGCGATTTATGTATTTATTGTTTTCAAAAATCTATCTATTCACTAATACGTTAAATTTTTTGAATGATGTCAATAACAAGAATAGTTTGTGAAGGTTTATTTGCTTTCTAAATGAAAATAAAGTTTATGTAAATCAGTAAAACCTTTCAAGAGAGATGCGATAAGGTTTGTATAAATTCAATTTTTTTACAAAGTTTTGGATTTACTGGATTTAAACCGAGAAATTCATCGAAATAATGGAAATTCATGTTAATAGTTTGTGAAAAAAATCAAAAAATTTAATGATCATAGGAAAAATCTTATGTAATATATTAAACATGTTTCTTGTATAATATATATATATTCCTGCTACTAACATCTAATCTAAAGGTAGAAAAATACCAGAATATTTTTTGTAGCTTTTGAATAGAGTAGGCTATATTTAAACTCTGTACTGTGAGTTTGCGCGAATATAAATTTTCTGATATCCACTAGTTTAAATTTATTGCATTTTTATATTGATATTATTTAAAAACCCTTTTTTTCGTTATTTAATACCAGAAAATTCTATTGTCGGTTATACATAAAATATTATAAAATTTATTACTTTTACTGGGGTTTGTATAAATACAGAACAGTTATATATAAAAATTAAAAAGAGTTTGTAAGCTAATTAAGCAATTTTATTGAATTTTTTAGAATTTTAAATCGATGAATCTTAATTTTGTTGACTAAGTTTTCAAATTTTCGGTAATACCCACCTAAATTAGAGATACCTTCTATAGAATGTCTGAAATATTCATTCAGATGTGAAGCAATGTTTGCCTTCGGTATTATTTAATTTTGACGGCTTTAAATGTTCAAAAAAATATCTATCGGATTTTGAAGGAATAAATGTGGTTAAAGGTCCATCCCTCCAAATTTAAGGGTCTCAAGTACGGTTTTTATTTCACAACAGTGAGTAGATCTTACGATATCAATCCCATGAAAAGTGTTCTCCTAATAAAAATTTTCTCTACTACGTTCTGATTTAAATCAAACAAAATTTTCTCTGTTAAATGAATCTTCACCAATAATATGATGCTAAATATAACTGCACATACTAAAATATTTATTTCACCAGATGCTGTTTGTTACAAGAAAGTGCCACTGGAGGCCGATGAGTAACAGTAGTATATTGTGGTATATGTTTTAATGCCAAAACTCGTCTAATAGTAGTGTGCATTTCGGGATCTCTCCTAGAATTTTAGACCAAAAAGCGTGTCTGATGCCATTATTCGGGAAGGTTTTAGTGAAAAATGTAAGTCAATTTTTTTCGTATGTTGGCCCATCCTTCGGTTTTATATTCATGTTAGAGCTGTTCGATTAAAATTTATTATTGTAGCGTGCTTTGTTAGTCTTCGAATTTAAGTGAATTTACATCTCTCCTAAACGATATTATTTCTCAGTTATATAGCCTTCATTTTTTATCGTATGCGCTGTTTTAGCACAAAAGTTTCAAACCTGCGATCGCATTCCTCTATGACATTTTCGAGTTAAATGATAACGTTATTAATGCCCAAATGCTGAGATCTGTTATTTCAATTATTTCCATTTTGTTCAGAGATTTAAACAATCAATAACCTCAGATTTAACTTTTTTAACGTTAACTTCATTTTCATTTCATTAAACTATTGAATATTTCTTGGAGTAAATTTGTTTATATTTTTTGCAGAATATTTTAAAGTAAAAAAATCGTTAAGTCACGAACAAATATTAGCTGGAAGTATCAAACAGAATCGAGCAATATTAAAGATATTTTGTGGCAAAGAAAGATTGATTGGAAAAAATATTAAAAATGCGCTGAATCATAAGGAAAAATTTAAATGTGAAAGAAAATTACATAAATTGTGATAAAAGAAATATGAACCCATAATGTTCTCTAATAAAAAAATTTCACAGCGGGGCAATTCATGAATTTATTCTTCCTGCTTTTATGGTTTCATTGTGGCAAATATTGAAATGAAATCGCTTTTTATGATGAACCGTCCCAAGAATTCAAATTTTAATTAGATATTTAAAATTTCTGCATCTAGTCTCATTCCTATGAAATAAAGCAATTTGCATGTAAGGTTTTATCAGGAAACCGTAATTAAACTTATACCTCTTTCTTTGAATATTTAAATTTTTTAATAACATTTAATAGATAAAAAAAGTGGGTCTTTTTCTATTTCAAGCAGCTGAATTATACTTTTGTAAAAACATCTGCATATAATACACTGCATATGATTCCTTTTTGTCTTATTAATAATATAAAAACAATTTATTCGAATATTTAAACAAAATATTATCGTGCAACGGTTAACCACCAACGATATATATTTTCTAGAGTCCGACGACGAAAACCTTGCCGACTTTTTACAATTAGTCGGACGACTATAAAAGAGAACGATAGGCACCTATAAGTTCCGTGTATTTTGATTATCTTATATTTAGTTTGAAGCTTCTTATATAAGCATAAAATTTTCAAACTTATTAGAGTCCCCCCAGCACTGGTTTTTAGCGAACGAAAGGACGTAAAGCCACGGTAGTTGTACGTCCTGAGGCTGCAGAACAAACTTGCGGACTCTCATCACCACAATATATAATAAAAAAATTTATTTTAATCATTTAGAGAATTTTTTTGTTGCATTATACGGCAGGAAAAAATAACGCTATTTAAGTGCAAAAAATTTTAAATACAAGTTTTTGTTTCAAAAATTTTTTTAAATACCCCATGGTTATTTTTATATATTTTTTCAAAGTAATATTTAAAGTTAATTTTGAGATTTGAAAATAAATTTCGATTAAACAACCCTATAATCAAAATCATTAATTTTTGAGATGTAATCAAGTTACGGAAAAATCATAAAAATATAAATAAAACTAAACGTACCATAATTGACAAAAAGATTTTTAAAAATTTTTTAGCACTGAATATTTAAAACTGATAAAAATATATAATCTCTAGTTTCACACCGGAATAAAATGTATTAAAAAGGTTTAAAATTTTTTTTATAAAAGCTTCGATAAATTGTAATTGTTTTTTTAATAATTTTTTGTGAAATATTTAATATCATTTTTAGATTTCTTGACAATAATAAATTTGATAGATCATTAAACAAATAATATTTTTTGGTAAAATATACGCGTTAAATTCAATAACAAGGAATTCTGTATATTATATAAATTTAATTATAATTTTTTCTATATTTTAACGATTTACAGAAAAATATCCGATAAAATTATTATTATTGTATTATGAAATTTGATGTTAATAATATTAATAAGATTTATAACTTTATAAAAATTATTTTTTTAACATTAAGATGATTGTAAAACTATTGAAGATTTTTTTATATATTTGAATTTATTCGATGATGAAAACGAAAAGATGAGATATGAATTTCATGACATGATTTCTAAATTTTGTTAAAATTTCATATATATATTCCTGAACCTGTGGGTGTTCTCTACAACGAATGAAGGTTTTGCAGAAAATGGAAGGATTGGCTTATGTTGTCCTTATGTTAAAACTGTTTTAATTGTTTTTAACATTTGATGAACTTAAGTTCTTATTCAGTACAATATTTATCCTGCTCTGCTCGATTATAATCATATTTTAATTATTTCCAATTTGTTCATTATATACTAACTGGTTACTATAGAATTTTTATAATTTCATGTAATAAATAAAAGAACTTTGTAATTTTAAACTATAACATGTTGTAACTCTCTTTAAATGCAATCACAAATCTTACACTCTTATAATGTAACGAGATCGTCACATATCTATTATTTTTTTTAAATATTTGTTTCACTCAATGGAGGTAACATTCTTATTTAAAATATTTTTTTCTTTTTTAAAAAAGATTTGAAACAGTTTTGAACGATACACTTGATATAATTAATTACTCATCATAAATATTTAGGAACAATAATAACTAAATTGATATAAAAAAAACATTTGAATTACTAAAAAATATTTATATTGGATAAAGAAATCTACTATGCAAGTTAGTTCATATATGGTCTATACTGATAAATTTTTGGAGTAACTTGTTAAGATGCAAATTTTTAATGAAAAACTGACATATAAAGTCTTAATTCTTTCAAATTTTTCATTCATTTATTTATTTTAGTTCTTTGTACGCAAAATAAATAATATTTTTTGATTTTAATAAATTTTGTAGCTTTTTTATCCGGTTACTTGAAATTTAATTTATTTTATTTCATAGAATTTTCAAAATAACATGTAAAATTTAAATTTGAACAATTTCTTTTTAAAAAGAATATTGAAAGTTATAAACAGGCTAAAATAACCGTTTTTAATATTTCAGGCTGAAAATTCGAGATCATATGCCTTATATATTAAAATATACTATTTATGGACGTTTGCAAAAGATTTCTTAAATCTAGTTTCATCCATAAAGTATGGTTTACAAACATGAACCATTCTGATGGATGTCAGTTTGGAAAAAATTATGTTTCTAATATTTGTCGATACAAAGTTTTTAAATTAGGTATTATAAATGAGAGCCAATAAATCACAAATTTTGTTTTGATTACTTGAAAAATTTTTGTTATTAGTTTATGGATATTTCAAATGAATATCAATTTTGTTAAAACATACCAGTAAAAAAAATGGAAATTATTAAAATATATTTAAAAAAAAATTATATCTGTGATTGATGGCCCGAATTTTATGAAATGAAATAATTTTGAATTTGTCTCTCAGTTATCAATGTACGAAAATAATTAAAAAAAAAAGAACTTTCCAATTTTTTTTATTAAAGCATCAATATTTGTTTTTTAATATCTTAGAAATTTTGTTTACAAAATTATTTATGAATCCATGGTTACCTCTAACAGGATATATAATAAAAGATAGTTTTGATGTAATTTATTTCTAAATTAAAATCGCAACGTCATTAGTGTAAAATTAAATTAAATTCAAAAATACTGTAATGAAAAGAATGTGTAAGAATAGGTGATATTATTCGAGTATCGATGGTATAGATTTATGAGATATTTTATACTATGCACAAAAATTATGTGATAAAAAATTTTATCATTATGAAATATTAAGAATATATAAATTTTAATCTATATCTATCAACATATTCAAAATAAGTACAAACTAAAAAAATGGTCGTTTAATTTAGTCTAACATATTTTATTTAATAACATCTCAATCCGATAATTTTAAAAATGTTTAAGCAAAAAATATTTGAACGAAAAAGGCTGAAATTATGCATTAGCTGTTAAATATGTTTAGGATTAATTTAATAGAAAAAGCAGTATTGGAGAAAAATATATATGGAATAAAAGCTACTATCATTTAAGTGAACGTATATCGTTTATGTTAGACGTAGCACTGAAAATTTAGATTGAAATATTAAGAAATTAAAGTAAAATCGATTTATGTTTGGTTCAAGTTTTGAAATATTCAAAAAAATGAATAAAAAATATATAAACGAAAAATGTGGCCAACAATATTGGTCTATTTTGAAGCAGGTTTCTATATCAAAAATTATATGTATTAAATATTTTTTCAACAACAAATCACTTGATTTGCATAGAAAAAAATATTAAAGAATTTTCGCTTTCAATTTTATTTAAAAATCTCTTATAAAAATAATTTTTATCAACAAATGTTGCTTATGGATATATGAAAAACATTTATAAATATTCAGCGGTTCATCAATCATCTGTTCGATTTATATTGAAAGAATAAAACATTCAAGGATTGTAATAATTGGCAATATTAAAAATTTACAGATTTTTTGAAGAAAAAAATCTACCAGAACCTTTTATCATTCGCTCCCCGTTTTGAGTTTTGTATACTTTCACATTTTGGAAAAACTGAAGATAAATCCTTCTATTCTCATTAATGTATATTTGGAGTATTTAGGGATGTTAAATATATTTAAGAATTTATATCTGTTATTATTTCATTTTATCTGATTCCGTCATTGTATATCTTAAAATCCCACAAAACCTAAAAAATTTTTATAAATTTAATGGAATATTTTTGCATTATCGAATTGTGAATAAAAGTATTAATAATTATATCTTCAGTATCTATAGGAAATATGTTTTAACATCCCAAAAGTTTTATTCAAATTTTAATGCATATGTCTTTAAATTTAACAATGAAAATTGCAAAAATACAAAGATGAAGGGATATATTATTTGATATAGAAATGAACTGAAATTAGTTATTTAAGTATGCGATCTTTTCGCCTTATATTTTAACTTCTTGTTATTTTAAATTTCTTCAATTTAAAATTTACATGGTTTTTAGATTATCAGGACTGACCAGAAATAATTTCTTTTTTTCATTTGTGCATCAAGGAAAATTTTATGCTTATTACATTATTTGTCTGATTCTAGAAAAACTTTCATTCTATATATATTCAAGGTAAGAATATGAAAATTTGTATGGCAAGAATAATAGTTTTGATATTAAGGTTTTATATGATAGTCTGAATAAATTTTAATTAATTAAAATGAGAAATAACATAAAATTAATCCAAATTGTTATGGAAATTCTTGTTAATAATTTAATTCGATTTAAAAGTCGATAATATTTATAAATTTAATTTTTGGTAGATAAAGATTATCCTGTTCCTCTTGTATGTATTTAGAGATCGTATTACATAACAGATGGAAATGAAAATTTATATATTTTAGTTCAAACAATGATATATCTATATTTTTACTAAATATTTCAAAAGAGTACCATTAAGAGATTTTTTGCAAATATCATTGATTATTTTTAGTTTAGATAAAAATTTGTTTTTTTGTGACTGATTTTAATCATTTATTTTGTGATATCAATGAGTGCATTAACTTGGGCAAGCTTTTTTACGTTTTAAAGGTATGATTGTCGATATTTTAATCATTAGTTGCTATGATTCAAAAAATAAAATATTTTAAATGATTTATCAAAGGATCTAGATTCTGATTGAGAAAATGAACTAACACAATTGAAATTTATCAAAATTTCGTAAATTTTGAATATGTTATTTTAATAAAAACTGGCAATTGCAAGTACCTGAATCAAAAAATTATATATATGTAAGAAATGTACTGACGATATTATAATTTAAATATAAAAACAAAAAAAACGAATAAAAAAAAATTTATTATTTTATCGGTTTCATAATATATTAATTTAATTTTAAATTTCATACAATAGTTCTATTTTATGAAATGATTCACAAAAAAAATGTACTGTTTTTCTCTCTGTATATTCTTCAACATTGAAAAAAATATTTATATATTTTTTATTTTACGAAAGTGGTTTCTATGATATCATCGAGGAAGATCATTTTATCTAAATTTGATTATTGTAACACATAATCTTTTTTTAGTCGTAAATTGAATTATAAACTCACATGATATTTTTTTTATCTAAAAAGATATTATCCGCCCTCCTTTTAAAATTATTTTATTTTCTCTCTTTGAAGGAAAAAGTTATATATAACTACCCACTGGATAAAAAAACTTTGCAAGCTTCATTAGTTCTCCCGATTTTGATGTTAACGTATTGATTTTTTTTCCGTATAAAAATTTTTTAATAATGGCCTTAGATTTAAAATTCATATGGGCAAAATTTGAATGTATCATTTATACGAACTAATGTCCCATACCTATTTGTATGACTCATTTAAAAAGTAAGCTATTTCCTTTATCGTAAAAAAAACTTTTGAACTTTTCTTACTTTTAAAAGAATGTGTTAAATTGTTATATATTTCATTTCTACAGGTTTCTGCAACTCTGATGCCTATTAAAGCTATAAACTTTATGATAAAATACGAAGTCATTTATTGTGAATGTAAGGATCGTTAAAACTATGTAGTAAGAGAAAAATTATTTGTTCTTATTGGTTTTATAAGAAAAATGTCCTAAAATTTATCAAAAATCAATAAGAGTTTTTATATCATCAATTGATGAGCTCTTGAAAAAAATTGAAATACCATATTAGAATTTACATTATCGATATAATTAAATATAACATAATTTTTTTTAAATACGTTTTAATCGAATTTTTTTTATATCTTTAAGCAGTTAAAATAAAAAATTAACAAACAATTTTATTTTTAGTCCTCCATATA
>LDMZ01062101.1:0-13217 GCA_001455285.1 Sphaeromyxa zaharoni
TGTCATTTTTACAAATATAATTGATATATACTTTTATGTGCTACGGCGAATAGTATTAAAAAAAGAACATTAAGATTTTACAAACAAATCCTTAATGTTTTATGCGGTGAAATCTTATTTCAAACGTGTGTATGTAAGATAATAGGCCTGTATCAGTATTGTGGTTCTAAGTTTTAATATATACGGAAGTATGAAAAACCATATTTGGTTGAAAATATTTTAAGCCGTAAATTTTTTTTGAAAATTAGAACGAATTCAGAATTTAAAAAATTGGCATTTCATTAAGAATGTATTTTAAGCTTTAAGACTTGTAGTTATAAGGTTTGATGCAAAATCTTTAAATTAATAAATGTGCACTAATACAAATTTTTCGGAATTTTGTTTCCATACAAATTAATTGAATTATTTCAGTTAAAGAAATAAATCGTATTTTTTCTTTGTGAATATAGACATTAATTACTATTTAATTTTTATTTTCCCCTGTGTGAATAACGACTTTTGGAAATTTTTTTCTAATTTAAGGGTTTTAGAAAACATGGAAATGTTATTACAGATAATTTTTTCTACAATACTTAAACTAATTTATAATATAGGCTTAATAATAATTTTATCGGTTTCATCATGGTATTTAAAAGATGGATTTAAAACTTTTAAGATTTTTATCTTTCAAAAAAACATAAAATTTACTACATTAGTTATCTTTATTTTTTTTTATTTTTTCAAAAATAATGTGATTTATTCGAGTCATATTTTTGAAATTATGTTGCTAACATCAATTTTAAAATTTTTTTTATTTTTATTGGCTCAATACTTTGGCCTTTTTCCTGGAACTTAGAAATATCCAGAAATTTTTTATTTATTTAATAATCAAATTTTTACCTATCCATTTAATATTGTAATACATAAAAATGAGAGCATATTTTCGATTAAATTAATATGAACAAAATATTTCTCTTTATTTTGCTATATAATAAAATAAGTTCGAAAATAAACAAAGGCCCTTTTTTAAATTTTGACATGTAAACTTAAGAGATTTTAAAAAACATCATATCTAACGTTGATAAATTCTCTAAATAAAATATCCATTTTCCTAGGGGTAGCTGATTAATCCCCGAAAATATAAAAAAGATTAAGGTGCAAAAAATTCTTTAATTTAATAATTTTTAATCCGAATCATTCTTAAGTAATTCGAACTTATGATTTTGCATTACCACATATATATCATCTGTATTTTTAAAAATGATTACTGAGTGAATTTTTTTAATTTCTTTTTAATTTTTAACTCGAAATATCCGGAAATGCTTTTGCTCTGTATTTCATAAATATATGTAATATTACTAAAATCGTTAACGTAAAGTATGGTGATAGACTTGTATTATGCTTGCATATTTAAACAAGCAGATCAACGAATTTAAAATTTGATTGGAAAATTTTTAAAATGAGATTTTTTTGTTAATATTTTGATACTGACTTAAAAAATCTTTCATAAAATTTTGAAATGGGAAAAAATAACGGTACAATATATACTTAATTTAAAAAAAAATTTTGGTTCAATCTTTTACTTCTTTTTTTGTTCCAAAGGCACAAACCTTTTTAGCAATAAAAATATACAAATTTTTATAGTTTTTTTATGCAATATAATAAATAATCAGAACAAACGTATCGATTGTTAGGTTCACTAGAAAAAAGATTTAATTATTTTTTAATAGATTTTTATTTATTATTTAACAATTATTCAAAGTTAAACCTAGAATAACTTTTTTCACATTTTTTGTTATTTAAATGTATTAACGGCAAGATATTTTTCTTGAATATAATTCAAAGTAAAATATTTTTTTATATTTTTTTTAAATATTATTTTGAATAATCTGAACGGTGTAGAAATTAATAATAAAATAATTAAATGTTTATTTTTTTTCATTTTGACACTATAAAAATAAAACATAATTTAATGCCTTGTTCTCATATGTTACATTTATTCCACGAATATACCTTTTATTTGAAATATAAAAGCTTCATTTTATCGGCTAAGTGTACTTATCATGTAATATATCTGAAAAATTATTGAAAAAAATTTTCATCAATGAATAACTTAAGACAGAATTTACAAATAGAATTTTTTATTTTAGACCTTAAAATAAGACATTTTCACTTAGAAATAAAAAAAAATTACTGCAAAAATAATAACATTAATGCATAATTTCAATCTTTTCATTTCTGATTCATGTTTCCTTTCACAAAAATTTTCTAATTTCCGATTTTATATATAAAATTGAAATTTAATTAAAAATATTATTATTTTCAATGTTTTTCTTGGTACATTGATTTACAAAATTTTTCTTTGTTAGTATAGAATTATTTTTTATCTTTGTTTTGAATATGTAGTGAATATATAGATTTATAACTTTTAATGATGTCAGAATAATTTTTTAAAAGTATTATATACCTATAAAAAATTATTTTCGTGGACCTTCAAAAAATTTTATCACATATATATTTCAAAATAACATACATAAAAATACTTAAAATCCCTATCACTCAATAATTCTGAAAAGAATTTTATGGGGATCAAATTCTTTAAAAAATTTTCAAATAAACTCTAAGATATTTTAAGGAAAATACTAAAATAATGTCATAATTTTCATTTAATTTGTGTTTGCCAGAATATAATATATAGTATTATTTAAAGAAATTGTTTTTTGAACAAGTTCTTAATTATTATTCAAGGATATAATGGAAATTCATTATGTGTGAGTTTGGTCAGGTACCTAAAGACTGTTGAATCTTTTTTTTTGTTTGATTGTATAAGAAAAAAGAGAAAACCCGATTGTTTGAACCGTCAAAATATATAAAAATATATAAATAAATTGTTCATTGTACTTAAAAATATTCTTTTCATCCCATTATTTAAGCAATCGTAATAAAGTAATATGGTTAATATGGTAATTTTTTTAAAGTTTTAGCCCTTATCTTTTGTATAGAGATGAACCTGCAAAGTAACCCTGGTATGTAACCTTTTCCGATCTATACTATATTTAAGTTGTTTTTTTTCAAATTAACAAGTTTTGTTGTTCTTTTTTTATGATGTATCTCACAATCTGTATATATCGTAAAAATTTGGTATACTCCACTTGATTTTATTATATTAGAATTTGACACTTTAATAGATGTCCAGAAATGTTTTTGAATTGAATATATATACTGGGGTACATGTTAGCATTTTTTCAAGAAATGGTTCCCTTTCCCGATTTGCGCGATTACTAAGGACATAATATACTTTATATTCTTTTAAAACAGGTTAATGTTTTCAAAAATATTTAAAAAATTCAATACACAAAATTTTTAGAATTTTAACCAACGTAGCATATTGTGTTATTAAGCGATAAACAACGGCATAAGCTTACTTTCAAATTTAAATCAGCGGAAAAAATCAAAAATATTTTTAATAAAAAAAAAGAATTTTTCGAATATAAAGTTCCGGTTTTTTAATCTTTGAAATCTCAAAGGTATTCGAGTCAGCTTCACAAAAATCAAATATTTGAAATGAATTGAANATTAAATAAAAAAATAACCTCAAAAAATTATAAAGGATAAAGTTGCTGTTTTTATGTTATACAGGATAATTATCTGAGTTGACAACCTGAACCATGTTGTTTAAATAGTTATGCAATTTTGTCAAATTTTTAAATAAAAAAGTTTAAAAATTAAAGAAAGTGCTACTTCACATTTAGTGATGTATGTAGATTAAAACGTCATCTATAATAAAAGCACAGTTTTAATTCAAAATATCAAGGAATTAATAAAATTAATTTAAATTTTTTGATATAATAATTTAATAAAGTTTTCCCTAATTATATAGTATAAATCGAAATTTTTGATATATTTTAAATTATTATGTAATTTGAAATATATTTTACTTATTTGTGAACAGACTAAAATATAAGAACTTAGAGATTCTAAAGATATATTATTTTAATAATTAGCGACAAAAACACAGATGAACGTCATGTAATAGATGTAGAATTTAATAAATTTACTTATGATTATGTTTAAAGATAATATCTTTCTCTTTTTGTCTGGATTTTTGCATATACTTGGACCTTATATCTAATAACCAAGATTAAATGTTACATATTGTTATTCTTACAATAAATATTAGAATTTTTTTATAATAATTCTTTTTTGTTATTATAAAACTCTACCCAAAACAAAGTAAAATTGATTTTTTTAATATCAAGGAGGGTTAGATCAAAATCTATTTTAAAGTTTGATATTTTTAATCAAGTAAATGAATTTTATTTAGTTATACAATTTTTTTAAAATAAAGTTTTAAATATTCTTTTTATGAATATAATACTTAATATTCTCTTTAGAACTTGATTTATTTAACTCATATATCTTTTTAAAAACAAAGAGTTTCGTATGACAAAAGTTATCCCAATATATCTGCTATATTCAAAAAATATAAATAATGGCAATACGACCAACAAATTTTAGAGAGATACATTTTGAAGCGTTTTTGTTATCATAAATGATTTATAAAAATATTTTGTTGGAAGAAACAATTTTTTCGTACTTTTTGATGCAAATCAGCAAAATTTTTATTTTGATACCAGTTTACGACTTGACTAAATTCGAATGTTAACCTTCCTGGATACAAATTTTCATTTGTATTTCACGCAGTTTAAAATAAATTTAATTTCTTCTAATCGAGTAAAGCATACCAGAAATCCGTATATTATTTGAATAGTGTTTAAAAAAGTTAAAAATAATTGCTATCAGATATTTTTTATCATATTACTAAATGCAAAGATCAATAATATTTTCGTTGTAATCTAAACTACTGATATTCAAGATATTTTGATTAAAATGAATACAAACTATTTAATATTTTTTCCAAACTGATCGTATTAATCGCTTTACGTATAATATTATTTGCGAAACATCTCATTGCGCAAAATTTCTTAATCAAAATAAATATATTTGAAAAAACTTTCTCAGTTGCATTTTGTGCAGTGGAATGAAATTATTAACACTAACTTAAATGATTATTAATAAATAAAAATATTCAATTAAAATTTAAACATTAAGAGTATCAGCGATTTATGTATTTATTGTTTTCAAAAATCTATCTATTCACTAATACGTTAAATTTTTTGAATGATGTCAATAACAAGAATAGTTTGTGAAGGTTTATTTGCTTTCTAAATGAAAATAAAGTTTATGTAAATCAGTAAAACCTTTCAAGAGAGATGCGATAAGGTTTGTATAAATTCAATTTTTTTACAAAGTTTTGGATTTACTGGATTTAAACCGAGAAATTCATCGAAATAATGGAAATTCATGTTAATAGTTTGTGAAAAAAATCAAAAAATTTAATGATCATAGGAAAAATCTTATGTAATATATTAAACATGTTTCTTGTATAATATATATATATTCCTGCTACTAACATCTAATCTAAAGGTAGAAAAATACCAGAATATTTTTTGTAGCTTTTGAATAGAGTAGGCTATATTTAAACTCTGTACTGTGAGTTTGCGCGAATATAAATTTTCTGATATCCACTAGTTTAAATTTATTGCATTTTTATATTGATATTATTTAAAAACCCTTTTTTTCGTTATTTAATACCAGAAAATTCTATTGTCGGTTATACATAAAATATTATAAAATTTATTACTTTTACTGGGGTTTGTATAAATACAGAACAGTTATATATAAAAATTAAAAAGAGTTTGTAAGCTAATTAAGCAATTTTATTGAATTTTTTAGAATTTTAAATCGATGAATCTTAATTTTGTTGACTAAGTTTTCAAATTTTCGGTAATACCCACCTAAATTAGAGATACCTTCTATAGAATGTCTGAAATATTCATTCAGATGTGAAGCAATGTTTGCCTTCGGTATTATTTAATTTTGACGGCTTTAAATGTTCAAAAAAATATCTATCGGATTTTGAAGGAATAAATGTGGTTAAAGGTCCATCCCTCCAAATTTAAGGGTCTCAAGTACGGTTTTTATTTCACAACAGTGAGTAGATCTTACGATATCAATCCCATGAAAAGTGTTCTCCTAATAAAAATTTTCTCTACTACGTTCTGATTTAAATCAAACAAAATTTTCTCTGTTAAATGAATCTTCACCAATAATATGATGCTAAATATAACTGCACATACTAAAATATTTATTTCACCAGATGCTGTTTGTTACAAGAAAGTGCCACTGGAGGCCGATGAGTAACAGTAGTATATTGTGGTATATGTTTTAATGCCAAAACTCGTCTAATAGTAGTGTGCATTTCGGGATCTCTCCTAGAATTTTAGACCAAAAAGCGTGTCTGATGCCATTATTCGGGAAGGTTTTAGTGAAAAATGTAAGTCAATTTTTTTCGTATGTTGGCCCATCCTTCGGTTTTATATTCATGTTAGAGCTGTTCGATTAAAATTTATTATTGTAGCGTGCTTTGTTAGTCTTCGAATTTAAGTGAATTTACATCTCTCCTAAACGATATTATTTCTCAGTTATATAGCCTTCATTTTTTATCGTATGCGCTGTTTTAGCACAAAAGTTTCAAACCTGCGATCGCATTCCTCTATGACATTTTCGAGTTAAATGATAACGTTATTAATGCCCAAATGCTGAGATCTGTTATTTCAATTATTTCCATTTTGTTCAGAGATTTAAACAATCAATAACCTCAGATTTAACTTTTTTAACGTTAACTTCATTTTCATTTCATTAAACTATTGAATATTTCTTGGAGTAAATTTGTTTATATTTTTTGCAGAATATTTTAAAGTAAAAAAATCGTTAAGTCACGAACAAATATTAGCTGGAAGTATCAAACAGAATCGAGCAATATTAAAGATATTTTGTGGCAAAGAAAGATTGATTGGAAAAAATATTAAAAATGCGCTGAATCATAAGGAAAAATTTAAATGTGAAAGAAAATTACATAAATTGTGATAAAAGAAATATGAACCCATAATGTTCTCTAATAAAAAAATTTCACAGCGGGGCAATTCATGAATTTATTCTTCCTGCTTTTATGGTTTCATTGTGGCAAATATTGAAATGAAATCGCTTTTTATGATGAACCGTCCCAAGAATTCAAATTTTAATTAGATATTTAAAATTTCTGCATCTAGTCTCATTCCTATGAAATAAAGCAATTTGCATGTAAGGTTTTATCAGGAAACCGTAATTAAACTTATACCTCTTTCTTTGAATATTTAAATTTTTTAATAACATTTAATAGATAAAAAAAGTGGGTCTTTTTCTATTTCAAGCAGCTGAATTATACTTTTGTAAAAACATCTGCATATAATACACTGCATATGATTCCTTTTTGTCTTATTAATAATATAAAAACAATTTATTCGAATATTTAAACAAAATATTATCGTGCAACGGTTAACCACCAACGATATATATTTTCTAGAGTCCGACGACGAAAACCTTGCCGACTTTTTACAATTAGTCGGACGACTATAAAAGAGAACGATAGGCACCTATAAGTTCCGTGTATTTTGATTATCTTATATTTAGTTTGAAGCTTCTTATATAAGCATAAAATTTTCAAACTTATTAGAGTCCCCCCAGCACTGGTTTTTAGCGAACGAAAGGACGTAAAGCCACGGTAGTTGTACGTCCTGAGGCTGCAGAACAAACTTGCGGACTCTCATCACCACAATATATAATAAAAAAATTTATTTTAATCATTTAGAGAATTTTTTTGTTGCATTATACGGCAGGAAAAAATAACGCTATTTAAGTGCAAAAAATTTTAAATACAAGTTTTTGTTTCAAAAATTTTTTTAAATACCCCATGGTTATTTTTATATATTTTTTCAAAGTAATATTTAAAGTTAATTTTGAGATTTGAAAATAAATTTCGATTAAACAACCCTATAATCAAAATCATTAATTTTTGAGATGTAATCAAGTTACGGAAAAATCATAAAAATATAAATAAAACTAAACGTACCATAATTGACAAAAAGATTTTTAAAAATTTTTTAGCACTGAATATTTAAAACTGATAAAAATATATAATCTCTAGTTTCACACCGGAATAAAATGTATTAAAAAGGTTTAAAATTTTTTTTATAAAAGCTTCGATAAATTGTAATTGTTTTTTTAATAATTTTTTGTGAAATATTTAATATCATTTTTAGATTTCTTGACAATAATAAATTTGATAGATCATTAAACAAATAATATTTTTTGGTAAAATATACGCGTTAAATTCAATAACAAGGAATTCTGTATATTATATAAATTTAATTATAATTTTTTCTATATTTTAACGATTTACAGAAAAATATCCGATAAAATTATTATTATTGTATTATGAAATTTGATGTTAATAATATTAATAAGATTTATAACTTTATAAAAATTATTTTTTTAACATTAAGATGATTGTAAAACTATTGAAGATTTTTTTATATATTTGAATTTATTCGATGATGAAAACGAAAAGATGAGATATGAATTTCATGACATGATTTCTAAATTTTGTTAAAATTTCATATATATATTCCTGAACCTGTGGGTGTTCTCTACAACGAATGAAGGTTTTGCAGAAAATGGAAGGATTGGCTTATGTTGTCCTTATGTTAAAACTGTTTTAATTGTTTTTAACATTTGATGAACTTAAGTTCTTATTCAGTACAATATTTATCCTGCTCTGCTCGATTATAATCATATTTTAATTATTTCCAATTTGTTCATTATATACTAACTGGTTACTATAGAATTTTTATAATTTCATGTAATAAATAAAAGAACTTTGTAATTTTAAACTATAACATGTTGTAACTCTCTTTAAATGCAATCACAAATCTTACACTCTTATAATGTAACGAGATCGTCACATATCTATTATTTTTTTTAAATATTTGTTTCACTCAATGGAGGTAACATTCTTATTTAAAATATTTTTTTCTTTTTTAAAAAAGATTTGAAACAGTTTTGAACGATACACTTGATATAATTAATTACTCATCATAAATATTTAGGAACAATAATAACTAAATTGATATAAAAAAAACATTTGAATTACTAAAAAATATTTATATTGGATAAAGAAATCTACTATGCAAGTTAGTTCATATATGGTCTATACTGATAAATTTTTGGAGTAACTTGTTAAGATGCAAATTTTTAATGAAAAACTGACATATAAAGTCTTAATTCTTTCAAATTTTTCATTCATTTATTTATTTTAGTTCTTTGTACGCAAAATAAATAATATTTTTTGATTTTAATAAATTTTGTAGCTTTTTTATCCGGTTACTTGAAATTTAATTTATTTTATTTCATAGAATTTTCAAAATAACATGTAAAATTTAAATTTGAACAATTTCTTTTTAAAAAGAATATTGAAAGTTATAAACAGGCTAAAATAACCGTTTTTAATATTTCAGGCTGAAAATTCGAGATCATATGCCTTATATATTAAAATATACTATTTATGGACGTTTGCAAAAGATTTCTTAAATCTAGTTTCATCCATAAAGTATGGTTTACAAACATGAACCATTCTGATGGATGTCAGTTTGGAAAAAATTATGTTTCTAATATTTGTCGATACAAAGTTTTTAAATTAGGTATTATAAATGAGAGCCAATAAATCACAAATTTTGTTTTGATTACTTGAAAAATTTTTGTTATTAGTTTATGGATATTTCAAATGAATATCAATTTTGTTAAAACATACCAGTAAAAAAAATGGAAATTATTAAAATATATTTAAAAAAAAATTATATCTGTGATTGATGGCCCGAATTTTATGAAATGAAATAATTTTGAATTTGTCTCTCAGTTATCAATGTACGAAAATAATTAAAAAAAAAAGAACTTTCCAATTTTTTTTATTAAAGCATCAATATTTGTTTTTTAATATCTTAGAAATTTTGTTTACAAAATTATTTATGAATCCATGGTTACCTCTAACAGGATATATAATAAAAGATAGTTTTGATGTAATTTATTTCTAAATTAAAATCGCAACGTCATTAGTGTAAAATTAAATTAAATTCAAAAATACTGTAATGAAAAGAATGTGTAAGAATAGGTGATATTATTCGAGTATCGATGGTATAGATTTATGAGATATTTTATACTATGCACAAAAATTATGTGATAAAAAATTTTATCATTATGAAATATTAAGAATATATAAATTTTAATCTATATCTATCAACATATTCAAAATAAGTACAAACTAAAAAAATGGTCGTTTAATTTAGTCTAACATATTTTATTTAATAACATCTCAATCCGATAATTTTAAAAATGTTTAAGCAAAAAATATTTGAACGAAAAAGGCTGAAATTATGCATTAGCTGTTAAATATGTTTAGGATTAATTTAATAGAAAAAGCAGTATTGGAGAAAAATATATATGGAATAAAAGCTACTATCATTTAAGTGAACGTATATCGTTTATGTTAGACGTAGCACTGAAAATTTAGATTGAAATATTAAGAAATTAAAGTAAAATCGATTTATGTTTGGTTCAAGTTTTGAAATATTCAAAAAAATGAATAAAAAATATATAAACGAAAAATGTGGCCAACAATATTGGTCTATTTTGAAGCAGGTTTCTATATCAAAAATTATATGTATTAAATATTTTTTCAACAACAAATCACTTGATTTGCATAGAAAAAAATATTAAAGAATTTTCGCTTTCAATTTTATTTAAAAATCTCTTATAAAAATAATTTTTATCAACAAATGTTGCTTATGGATATATGAAAAACATTTATAAATATTCAGCGGTTCATCAATCATCTGTTCGATTTATATTGAAAGAATAAAACATTCAAGGATTGTAATAATTGGCAATATTAAAAATTTACAGATTTTTTGAAGAAAAAAATCTACCAGAACCTTTTATCATTCGCTCCCCGTTTTGAGTTTTGTATACTTTCACATTTTGGAAAAACTGAAGATAAATCCTTCTATTCTCATTAATGTATATTTGGAGTATTTAGGGATGTTAAATATATTTAAGAATTTATATCTGTTATTATTTCATTTTATCTGATTCCGTCATTGTATATCTTAAAATCCCACAAAACCTAAAAAATTTTTATAAATTTAATGGAATATTTTTGCATTATCGAATTGTGAATAAAAGTATTAATAATTATATCTTCAGTATCTATAGGAAATATGTTTTAACATCCCAAAAGTTTTATTCAAATTTTAATGCATATGTCTTTAAATTTAACAATGAAAATTGCAAAAATACAAAGATGAAGGGATATATTATTTGATATAGAAATGAACTGAAATTAGTTATTTAAGTATGCGATCTTTTCGCCTTATATTTTAACTTCTTGTTATTTTAAATTTCTTCAATTTAAAATTTACATGGTTTTTAGATTATCAGGACTGACCAGAAATAATTTCTTTTTTTCATTTGTGCATCAAGGAAAATTTTATGCTTATTACATTATTTGTCTGATTCTAGAAAAACTTTCATTCTATATATATTCAAGGTAAGAATATGAAAATTTGTATGGCAAGAATAATAGTTTTGATATTAAGGTTTTATATGATAGTCTGAATAAATTTTAATTAATTAAAATGAGAAATAACATAAAATTAATCCAAATTGTTATGGAAATTCTTGTTAATAATTTAATTCGATTTAAAAGTCGATAATATTTATAAATTTAATTTTTGGTAGATAAAGATTATCCTGTTCCTCTTGTATGTATTTAGAGATCGTATTACATAACAGATGGAAATGAAAATTTATATATTTTAGTTCAAACAATGATATATCTATATTTTTACTAAATATTTCAAAAGAGTACCATTAAGAGATTTTTTGCAAATATCATTGATTATTTTTAGTTTAGATAAAAATTTGTTTTTTTGTGACTGATTTTAATCATTTATTTTGTGATATCAATGAGTGCATTAACTTGGGCAAGCTTTTTTACGTTTTAAAGGTATGATTGTCGATATTTTAATCATTAGTTGCTATGATTCAAAAAATAAAATATTTTAAATGATTTATCAAAGGATCTAGATTCTGATTGAGAAAATGAACTAACACAATTGAAATTTATCAAAATTTCGTAAATTTTGAATATGTTATTTTAATAAAAACTGGCAATTGCAAGTACCTGAATCAAAAAATTATATATATGTAAGAAATGTACTGACGATATTATAATTTAAATATAAAAACAAAAAAAACGAATAAAAAAAAATTTATTATTTTATCGGTTTCATAATATATTAATTTAATTTTAAATTTCATACAATAGTTCTATTTTATGAAATGATTCACAAAAAAAATGTACTGTTTTTCTCTCTGTATATTCTTCAACATTGAAAAAAATATTTATATATTTTTTATTTTACGAAAGTGGTTTCTATGATATCATCGAGGAAGATCATTTTATCTAAATTTGATTATTGTAACACATAATCTTTTTTTAGTCGTAAATTGAATTATAAACTCACATGATATTTTTTTTATCTAAAAAGATATTATCCGCCCTCCTTTTAAAATTATTTTATTTTCTCTCTTTGAAGGAAAAAGTTATATATAACTACCCACTGGATAAAAAAACTTTGCAAGCTTCATTAGTTCTCCCGATTTTGATGTTAACGTATTGATTTTTTTTCCGTATAAAAATTTTTTAATAATGGCCTTAGATTTAAAATTCATATGGGCAAAATTTGAATGTATCATTTATACGAACTAATGTCCCATACCTATTTGTATGACTCATTTAAAAAGTAAGCTATTTCCTTTATCGTAAAAAAAACTTTTGAACTTTTCTTACTTTTAAAAGAATGTGTTAAATTGTTATATATTTCATTTCTACAGGTTTCTGCAACTCTGATGCCTATTAAAGCTATAAACTTTATGATAAAATACGAAGTCATTTATTGTGAATGTAAGGATCGTTAAAACTATGTAGTAAGAGAAAAATTATTTGTTCTTATTGGTTTTATAAGAAAAATGTCCTAAAATTTATCAAAAATCAATAAGAGTTTTTATATCATCAATTGATGAGCTCTTGAAAAAAATTGAAATACCATATTAGAATTTACATTATCGATATAATTAAATATAACATAATTTTTTTTAAATACGTTTTAATCGAATTTTTTTTATATCTTTAAGCAGTTAAAATAAAAAATTAACAAACAATTTTATTTTTAGTCCTCCATATA
>LDMZ01062133.1:0-12255 GCA_001455285.1 Sphaeromyxa zaharoni
TTTTTTTATCCTATTGATAAATATATCGCTATTGAAAGGACTAATTATCTTGAAAGTGCCAAGCACTGGGTTTCCCATAACCCGAATAGTCAGCCCCTAAGGTTAATCTACGTGCATCGCTTGCTAAACGCTTCACAAGCAATAAGGCACGATAATATTTTTAGCTGAAGATATATAAAGAAGCTCAAAAGAAAAATAAAATGTTAATTACTCAATAGAGCATTCAATTGCAGTATAATTAGGCAAAATAAAAGATGTAAATTAAAAAGAGTAAAGTTAATTAAATATTTTTTTAATACAATGCATAGTGTTCAAGATCTAGCATTTTTTAAAAGTGATAAATGACTGTGCTCTAATAATGAAAACTATTTTTTTAAAATTTTCAAAAAATAACAAAGAAAGAAATTACATTTTTTACTTTATACATTCCAGAAATTAAGTCAGCTAAAAGACATATTTTGGATATAGGCTGGTCAGTAGATCCGAATGAAAGTCCAGATAAGAAAAGAATATATCTACTTACATGAAAAAAATATAAAAAAATTTACTTGGGTTGTCTTTGAGGATTACTCGAAATCGGAACATTATTTGTCCAGGGAAATCCAGGAAATGTATACTCATGTACTTTAAAAATTCCATTATTCTGCAAGGTACCGTAAACAACTATTATTGAACCTAAAATATTCACGTAATAACAGGAATGGTTAATGTTAAATTTATGCAAAGGAATTTGATGTTCATAAACTCTAAAATAATCAATTCTTATTTCATTATTATCAACAAAAATTTGTTTATATTTGGTACTTAGATTAGGAATTACGGAATTTTAAATGAAAAATTAAGACAGTTCAGGTGGCCAGCTGGCTGGAGATACCGATAAGCTGCTGTGTTTTCAGAAAACATGAAAATATATGTTAAAAATAAATATTTAAGTATCTATCTGTCTTCGACCTCGATGAAATCCTTACTAATTGGATAAGGCAACCGTAGAATACTAATATTCTATCTCTGTTTGATTTTTATAAAATATTTTTGATGACGTATTAGGATCGATATTAAATAGTTTTTCTGCCTAAGGAAGAATGCTACAATTAAAAAAAACTTCTCAGAAAAAGTATAATTAGGTTTAGGATACAATCATACACCTTCAAAGATTGATAATATTATTTTTACATAGTAAAACGTGTTAAGTTTCGCTGTCTTTAGTTTTAATACATAAAAAAAATATTGTAATGGAATCATACAAGAAGACGGCCAACAAAGACTAAGATCTATAATTGAAACGTATTATAACACAGAGACATAATTATATTGAAGGCTTACATCCGGTAAGCAAATAATAATAAAATATATAAGTATTATATTAAACTTGAAATATTATCGTTACCAAGATATGGTGTATAATCTAAAAAGCTAACCAAAAATGATAGCTAACGATATTTATGTTATTAGTTTAATGACAAAGAGCCATATATGAAAATAAATTAAAATGAAACTGCCATTACCATCAATCGTGGCATCATAAATTAAAATTATTTTTCCTGGTTCCAGAAAAAAGCTCAATTTTCCTGTTTCTTGGATCGAATTCAATAATCAATGCGTTTAATCCATGCTAATGCCCCATTATGAATTTTAGATTCTATCTAAAATGGGCATCAGTGAATTGATATATGTAAATTATCTCAAACATTCTTGGTTTGAAAATACGTAAAAACAAAATTGATGGCACATTTTTAAACAGATATAAAATTAAAATTTTCAGATGAGATTCCTATATTTAATAAGTAATATCTAATTTCTGTAGTTTCAGCTTTTGAATGAATATTAAAAAAATCCGTAGTATTTAGACATTAATTCAAAAAAAAACTTTAATAGCAAAATAATACAATTTGTTTTATCAGTTTTGGGTGTATTTATCATTATGTCTACAAGGAAAGTAATGAAATCTATTCGATGCAAAGTTGTATTAAATTTTCCGATCAATGACTACGGATGAATTTTTAAAGCTATATTTAAAACATATCTAGCTGTCCAACCATTTTTTAGCGTAATTAAATAAACTTGAAATAATATATCTTTGTCTGCAATATCATTTAAAAAAATCTTGTACGAATATTTTAATATTTGCAATGAAAAGATCTTTTTATATTAAAAGCCCTTTATAGCAACAACAAAGTAAACTTTTGCAATTTGTTTTACACTATAATAATACATGATAATATTATAGAATCCCATTGATTGATAGAAGTTTGTTTCTAAATGCCACGCCAGCAATCAAAAGTAGAGCTCGGTTTAAACAGACACTGGATGAATGTGAACTGAAGATGTTAAGCCTAATCGATTTTTACTGAGCTTAACATTTATTGTGAATCATTTCTTATTGGTACATAGTGTTTCTAATAGAGTATAATCTGTAGGATATTAAAAAAGAAAAAAATAAACAGAATAAATGAGATTAGATACATATACACCTACAAAACACTCTATACATAATATCAATGTAAATCAGACACAGTCTACAAGTAAAAGCAAGGCTGAGGAAAACTATTTTTTGTATGGATAAGAGCTGAAACCTGTCAAAAAAATTCTAATAGAAGATTAAATTTTGATTCATATTATCATAAAAGTAACAACCGATCCAAAATTACAAATTATTTCAAACTTGGCAGATTTAAAAATTACATAACTTGTTTAAGTATAAAATTTATATTACTGAAGGATTTTTTCATAATTGTACATCTGTTAAACAAGGATTTATGTAGTAGAAATTTTTAATCTTGAAAAATATTTAAATTTAAAAATAAACGAAACTCAAACAAATTATAAAATAATCATATCTATTTTCATATTCTTAATCTTTTAATTAGATAATTGCAAATCTGATCGTTCATCAAAAAAATAAATGAGTAAAATCAAATCGACTACTAAGAAAAACACACCATTTACTATGATATTGATATTTTTTTAAAGTTTTTATACAATAAAGGTTACTGATAATCTATATAAAAAATTACAACATCACGTTTTCTAATTAATCGTAAAACAGTTTTAAAATGCTGCTTTACATGTTAATTATCTAACCGTTCACTGAGCTTATGGAGTAAGTGAAATTCTTGAACATTTTTTAAAGATAATAAAAAATATCAATTGGAAAGCTGCTAAAGTTTAAAAAATACATATAAACCTTAATTATAAATAAATCACGTCAATAGAAAATCTGATACGAATTTAAAATTTTGGATAATATCCGTGTCCTTTAATAATGATTTGGGTGCTCTATAGCATCGATAATTTCTTTATTGAAAACTCTAAATAGCATCAAGATTACTGAGTTAAATTGGTGTGTAGTGCAATCAGTACGAATCTTCAGGATTTGTACATACAAGTATCAGCTCACAGCGATATAAAAAACAAAAGGTGATATCTGGCAAAGAAATATAAAATTATATACAAAAGGAATCAATGATGATCAAGAACATAGTGCCAAATAAATCGAGAACTCTGTACATTACGATAGGAATAAACATGAATTGTAATATGAATGGCACTTAAATAGCATAGCATTAAATATGGAACGGTTAGTGAATAGTTTTTCTAAAGTATTTGTGTTGAAATCTTTAATTTGACTGTTATATATAGGTAGTAGATATATTCATAATTATTATTTATTCTTAATATAAACTATTTAAAAATGAATTTATCAGGATAACTTTCAAAAAAGGGCTTAATGGCAAGTGGTTCATGCATTTCATAGGTAAAAATCGGCCTAAACATTTTTTCATATTGTGATGCATATTTTTATAAGTTGAATTGCTTTCACAAATCCTTTCTATAACTCTGAAAACTTAGAAGATTCAACTAGACCATTATTGGTAAAGACACTATAATTAACAATATTTCGCATATTAGGTGTAGTTTAACATCAATAATGTTACAGGTGGTGCAAAAGTAGGTATACAGTGGTTGAAAATGAAAAAACGTAACGTTTACGGCATTTATTATACAGACAAATGTTGAATAAAAAAGTAATAAGAAGCACTTTTCAGTGCGTTGTGGATACTCCCTATCTGTTCAAACTTGTCACGCAGTCGATAAATCGTGAGCCTTGTTGGGGGAGGTTTTACAAAGGTTTTGACCCACAGTCCTCTTACCCGCTAGCTATTTTCTATCTTCCAGTATTGTTTTAATGTCTATTTTCGCTGTTCGTCAGTCAAATTACAGGTCATTGTTAAATTGCCGATTTAACTGAAAAAATAAAAGGAAATTACTAAGAATATTTGCATTTTAACAAAAAGAAAAGACTAAAAGCACCCTCTGTATTTCTTTAACAGTGAAATATTACAGGGATATTTACAATAGCTAGTAAAGTAATGATTAGAAATTTGTTTAAATTTTATATAGATCACTAAATCTAGGACGAAAGATTTAATTTATTATTATAATATGCAGTATTTGACGTTAATTTCAGTTTTTCCGTGCTTACAAAAAATTTTGGAAAACTTGAATATTAAGGATTGCAATCAGAAATTATTTCAATGACTTCCCCCTTTCATTTTGTTCTAGTAATTATATAAATGTTAAAAAACAGAACTAACTTTCTATAATAGTTGGATGTTTTTTTAAAAAGATCTTTAAAACGACCGTAATAAAAAGAGGATACACGTTTAAATCGCATACTCTAATTTTAATTAATATTTCTTCGTGTGACTAAATGGGATACATATGAATAAACCTAAAAACATCTAAAATATATATGCAATTGCCATTAAATTTATTATACTAAACTTATGCTTACTAATATGAATAATGACGTGCCTAACTCATACACAATAATCACTATAATACTTACCAGCATTATGAAATGATAAAAAATGTAAGACGAATAAAACAAATTGATTTAATAAAGTATCTATAGTAAGGTTTAACTAAAAGCTTATTATAGGACAATAAAAGAGTAAAATAAAGTAATTTTTGTTTATATGTAGGATGAAATACGAGATTGGTTTTTTACCATAAATTATAAAATTTCCAAACCTGTTATAATATTTGAAGGAGTCGATTCAAAGATAATTTGCGTGTGTTGATGATCATTATCCAAGAATATAAGATCATCCATGGAACAATAATTTGAATATACTGGAACGGTTTCAAGCTGCAATTTATGTTCAATTTCTTTTAAAATACTAGGTTGTAACATCATTTTCTTCATTACAACACCACATATTACAGCGGAATTTCCGTGACCAATTTCAGATACATCTTTAGTTTCTTGACCTGTAATTTAAGGCACCTTATAAAGAAGAATGGATAATTACCCCACCTCTCCAGTGAGACCTTTTCGCATCTTGGCTTCAGCTTCGCAAGGCGCTCAATATAAATTTTATTATACTGAACTTCAGGGTAGCTCTCATTAACAATAAATTTATCAGATATCTTGATCTCTACACATCCATCATTAATAAGAACCATCGGTTTCGGAAGTGGTGGATCAAAAACGAATCTTTTGTTTGCTTAATAATAGCACGCGGGAAGAAGACTCACGAAAATAATTACCTACCGTACTCTGTTAGCTTTAGGCGGAGGAATACATGTTATTGTTTTATTATTCTATTCGCGAAAAATCCATTTTATTAGCCTTATTTAGGATTTTTAGATCAAGACGTATAGCAATTCAAGTTCTAGCAGGATCATTTTGGTGCAATAATCGCTTATTTTTATGTATATGCGGACGAACCTTCATTATACAAAAACATTGATATCAACGTTTTTTTTCCGGGTGGGAGAAGTTTTGCTTAATCAAACACCCCCATTTTTACCAATATCTAACAAAATCTAAATCAATCTTAAAAATCCTGATAATGGGCTCGATTTTTGGATAATCGAAGTCTTACAACATTGGATTTATTATTTTAAAATTATGATTATCCGTCTGTACTTGAATCAATTTTGGCATTAAGGCTTAAAGAGTTGTTAGGCCGAGCCTTTTAGTCTTATTACTAAGAACTTGTTCTTAAAGGAATAAATTCCGGTTAAACCAACAATACAAAGAAGCAGGAAATATTTCGGATTTTCCAAACGCAAGTTCAGTTACTACATGCCAGGGTAATCAAATTTGTTTATTTCATAGAAAATATTAAAAAAAATAAAAGTGGAAGTAGTTTGGAAAACGTTGCTTTATGTTATTCTATGATATTTCTTTACCCAAAATGATTGTGCTTGACTATGTTACCTAGTTTATTGAATAAATTTGATAAAATAAAAATGTTCCAAAACACACTGTGCGTATAGCGTTGAAAGAAGCTGATATTATAGAAAATATACATCATTTAGCAGTAAAAATCAATTACGGTTCCATACTGCACCAAAACAAAAAGTTGAGAAACATTGCTAATGGGATATTTATTAATAGTAAATTTTCATCTCCCAGAAAGGGATCTTCTGAATATAAAAGGTTTGATTTAGAGGATACCACTAAAAGCTTTAAAAAATAAAATTTAACAAAAAATGGATTAATTTAGGGAACCTTTCCAAATATTTTTCAAGACACAATACCGAGGGAAACACATACCAATGAACATTCAATAGCCAAAACCAAATAGATATTATGAACTACGAATAAACATCACATGAGTCTTAGAGGAAGTGAATACAGGAAAAGCACACATAAAGCTACAAATGCGAGCCCACAACAAAAATTTGATCATTCATTGTTATAGTCACTATACCCAACTAAATGAACCAACCACTGAAGCCACAAACTAGGTAGTTTCAGAGGGGAAAAATATAAACAAATATTAACAAACTAAAGCCGCTAAAAAATGGCCGCTGTGCTTGAGTTTGCGTGTTTCATCCAGGAAACTTGTTAAATCTCCTGTGTTCATGGCAATATCTGAAAAAAGGCTTGCAAAGGATAAATTCAGTGGCAGTCAGAATCCATGTGGGATGGTTTTGCTTGAGCTTGTGGGCCGCGGGCATACAATGATTGCAGAGATTACGAAGCTATCTGGGTTTATTCCATCTTGCTTCAAAAAGGATACGCTGACCGATAACAATAAATTCGGGCTTGTGATATTCGATTTTTCCTACTTTAAAACATCTGCAATAATAGAGAAAAATATTATGGACAATGATGTTTGTATTCATCCTCAAGTGATGAAAATCTGTAGGGCCTACAACGCGTTGATGATGAACTAAGGCAGACCTACCTCCCCCTGTTGCATCGTTTTTATCTTATTTTCGAAGGGATGTACCGGTATTTGAGTGTGATCAAGCAGTAGCCGGACGTTACCCCATTTTTATCTAATGTAGGTTCTTATCCGACTTGGAATCAGGAGCGTATATCCAGCAGAGTTTGGAAACTATCATGAGCAATAAAGACGGAAAGCAGTTGCTCGTGCAGTTAGTTATGGATGTGTGATTATATCAATTAGTGTGAGCTGGTTTTTCTTCTTGGATTCTCCTTCCTATATGTTGATTGTAAGTTTGAAGGCAGTATGAGAGAGCGGTTGCTGGTATCGTTTCATCGATACTGGTAAGGCTTTTGAACTTCTTCTCTCAATATATAGGTCGGGAAAGAACATCGATAATGTGAAACGAGACGAGGTTTATGAGCTCTTCCGCTCCACTGGAGCCACATTTAATGCCAGTGGGAACTTTGTTACACGACCATCTGGCTATCCTGAAACGTACTTAAGGTAATCGGCCCTACTTTATTTTAATACCTTCATAATAGTCGAACCGGCTTAAAGGGTGAACTCATCAATACTCTCCTTGGTACATTGAGATCGGATGATATATTCAATCAGGTTTGAGATAAGATATAAATAATTCTTGATCAACAGTAGTACTCGCGTATAGATAGCACAACGTTATTACAAAAAATATCATTACCTTCATAACAACGTTCATTAAATTCTAGGTATCGCTTTGTTGCTGTCTCCTTAATCTGTCTTGTAGTATTTTATAGGTGAATCTTTTTCGTATAAAATTCCTTATATATTTTTATCTTTCTGTCTGCTGTCTCCTATAGTGCTACTCTTGTACCTATAAAAAATTGAGACAGCCAAATAAAAATATGTTTGATTATATAAAGAAAGTTTGATGGTTGATCATTCTTGTTATGATCAGGAATTTTTTTCTTTGGAGATTGATGCAAAAATTTTATCCGCTCCTTGTGTATTCCGTAGTTAGTGGTTTAATAAGATGGGGTTTATCTCTAGACCACTTTCGCACCGGGATAAACGCCAGGTAATATTTTTCATATATAAACAGCTAATTTATGAATTTAACCTATTAAAAACCCAAAACCGACTCATATATTTTAGGGTAATGCTACCTGTTTCAGACCTAAGTTTTCCCTGCCGAGAAAATTGTAATATAATTAAATAACTCCTATAAAATGATTGTTAGAGACAGTAAAGATTCATTTCCTGAGCATTTGCGACAGTGTTGATATTTACCACACTTATTATCTTATAACGGTCCTCATGTAGGATTGAACTACATCTCATAAAATATCAATATCATTAAATAAGGGGATGATTTTTAAGTTGATAGATGGTCTCTTACTATTTCTTATCTTATTGACTAATTTAATATTTTTTCAATTCATGCATGATGCTTTATACACTTCCTAGTGCAACCTATACGCGAGTATATACGGGTGTTCTTTTTGAGACTTGAAATTTTATTATCTTCTCAATTTTAAATTAACAGTATTTATTAAGATGTAGCAAATATCGGTAAAAAGGTGATTCTCTGGAATCCCTTTGAAAAGTTAAAATATTGTGAAAGTTTTTGTCAATTCATGATTCTTGTTATACCATTAAATACCATCTGGCTGTTATTATTTGTTACCAATGAATTCTTGAGTATTTAATGTTTGAACACTCTATAAATTCTTGTGAATTAACATTATAACCACTGCTTTTGTTCGCCAATTATGTGCACATAAGCATAATAACTAGGATGAGATAATCCTTTGGTAGATTGATTTAATTTTATAAATAAATTTGATTTTTTTAAAAACTATGTTAAATAAGGATAACATACCTGGTGTTTTCCGAAACTAAAAGGGAATATTTTTTTATTCACAACAGACTACTAACCACCATATTAGAACGTCCGGGAAAATAAATTCTTAACATGTCACTTTGCGTTGAATGGACTCCTTAGATGGAGTATCGCACTTACAAATCGTTTTTCCTGTAAGAGTGGTTTTTATTAATATTTTATTTATGTTACAAACAGATGCTGACACATCATTTCTATATCGTTTGTTAATTGTTTTATAGCTTAGTGCATACCCGCATCCTGATCATCGAACGACCGCTTTAGGGACTCAAGCAGCATTAGTGTATATTATTCTATTTTTCCAACCCGAGATTCTTCATAAAAAGGGTTCAGTAATGGTTGAAATATGTAATAAATTTTTCATGGAGAACTGGGTATAAATTATCTTATCTAATGTCATATATTGAAGGTTGTCAATGTCTATATGGGAACTTGTGCTAATTTATTTGAGATGTGGAAACCATACAATGCAGCTTTTTCATCATTATCACAGATTCATTCTTTAGATGAGTTCAAAGAAAATGTTTGTGATTTATTAGAAATTGAATTTTTTAGCTAAGTTCTAAGGATCAATGTATTTCCGCTTATTTCCAAGACGTTTCGACATGATATATCACATATGTAGTTGAAATAGGTTTTACAAAAGACGAGTGCAAAGTTCCTAACAAACGAATATGTTTTAGCAAAGCATAAGGATCTGCTAAATCTTGTACGAAACGTTAATGTCCTAATCAGGTGGTTTTTTATTCATGTTTCGTCAGGTTTTAATGTTTTTGAAATCAACTAACAATGCAATTAACAGTCAATCAGGGACACAGTATTTCAGCACAAATGTGTGATTTGATCAAAAACTCTGAAAACTTCATTAAATTTTTCTTTAAATTAGTCATCTTACTTTCCCAACTTGAGATTGTCATCAAAGATGTAATAAATTTTTATCATTTAAATCGATGTATAGCGATTAACAGAACTTCTAAGTAAACGTGAATCCGAATGGGAATCTAACAAACAGAAAGCAGTTACAAACCTTAACGATATGATAGATTTGTTTGCTGGTCGCTTAAATTTTCGAATAGAGAAAAATGGTTTTCTCCTTAACATTTTTTGAGAATCGTAGAAAATCTTAGCAAATGGTTCAAGGAAACTAAAACATTTGTTGAATCATTGGACATTTTTGATGTTGCTAAATCTGGAAGGAGAATTTATAGTGTCATGAATTCGCTTACCGAAGTAATTTTTTAATCATACATGAAAAACCCATATAAAATGTTTTTTTGTTCAGCTAATCTTTAGCAACGAATGTAACCATTTTAGTAAACTATTAAGTATAGTTTTTGAAAATATTAAAAGTTTGAATACTATGTAGTAATAATGGGAAAAGTAGTTAAGAATAAAATACTGTTTAATTTGAATGAACCTAATCGTTAAAATTTTAATTTTATATGATTTTTTTAAATACCTTTTTTAATCTAAAAAAATTTTTGTTGTTTATTTTGTTTCTAATCTTCCTACATAAAAAAAATAATCGAATTTTAAAATTCAAAATTCATTAATCACATACTGCTTACCAAATAAATCTGATTTGCAGCTAACTTTTTTCTTCCTGAGATCAGTTACATTCTTTGGAAACACATCTTAGGTGTATAAAAGATCATATATAGTATAGAAAAAATACACTATTCATAAAAGGAATATAATGAAAGTTAGAATGGATGAAGCGTTAGCTACCATGCATTTAAACCTCTAACGATATATATTAAATAATAAATTTTTCAGGCTTATATATTATTTCAAACTGGTAAATAGATAAATCATAAATTCACGATTTGAAAATATTCAAGTTTAAGGAAAAATAGTCGTATTTTGGTACAATTGAATTTCGGGTTCCAGAATGCTTATTTCTTATAATTAAAAGGGTTATTATGATTTTATTTTGTGTATTCCTGTTTTTATTGAGAAAGATTATCATCTTGTTATGATATTTAATTTTCAAAGAGTAAGGTTGTAAACTTAGAGGTATTTATTTGTAGTTAACTTTAGCTTTTTATGTTCCAATGTCGATTTTTAGAAGCATTCCAGTATTTTTAGGAACTTCCAAATGTTAATTTTTTGCTTTTTATCTCGTTATTCTCGATGGCAAATTGAGACTATACCTAATTCTATTAATAATTTTAATGAAATTTTGTTGATTCTCGAAAAAAATTTCAGAACCTAATTTAAACGCATCGAATCTCTGTATTTAGGTGGACAATAAAGTTTTTCAAGAATTCTATCAAGGGTATTTAGCCATTTCATTTTTAAGCACCATATCCTGGTATAATTATAATTATTTTTATGAATTTTAATTTTTATGTAGCATTATTTCGTTTAATTTTTTCTGTGATATTTAAAATATTTTAAATTTGTAATAATTTTAGTAAAGTTAATGTAATTTGTTTAGTTCTTTTTTTATTCAATAGTAGTATAATAAAATACTGTTTTGTTTTTATAGAATGATCATAGTGATTGAAGCTTCCATTTTAATATTATCACAAATATTTTTTAAATACTGAATTACTTGGTAATCTGTTGCTAAATTTGTTAATATTAATTGCTTAATATCTTATACATTATTATTATATATCTAAAATTGATAAATTTTAACAGATTTTACCTAACTTCATAGTTTATTGGGATGTGAAGGCTAATAGAGTTGTTTTCCACATTTTTAAAAACAATATAAAAATATAAGGAAAAATCCATGCGTCTGTATCTTTATGATTACTAGTGTTATTAATAAATTATTTAAATCCCTTTATTTTGCAAAAGCTTGTGTTTTCTGCACAAGAATTTTCGTAAAAAGTTCTCTTCAACATTCAGAATTCACTAATTTGGTTCCATAGTATACCTTTTTAAGTTCAATAAAAAAATAAAATTAATTTGATTCTTAATCGAATTTCTTAGTTGAATAATATAAAAATCTCAATTTTCTTTAAACTTAAGAGTCGGGTGAAGCTTCTTTTTTACATGAGGTAATATGTCTCAAGATTGCATCATTTCGTCTCTTTTTTGACGAAAAGAAATGGAACATATAGCAAATAAATAGTTTTTGTCATCTATTATATAACTTAAATTTTATATTTTAGTTTTGGAAAGGAACTTATCAATGTAAAAGTTGTTTTCTACATTTGTTACCTTTTTTTT